>PVLA01000266.1:42403-247983 GCA_004027455.1 Hydrochoerus hydrochaeris
CAGGATTGCGGGGGACATGGGAGAGTTGCTGGCTGGAGTTTCTGGGTCTTACAAGGTGGTCAGCCGGGAAGGCGGGGTCATGGGAGGGGCCCAGGTCTAGCCCAGCCCCAGGTGTGCCACTGGCTGGAGTTCCCAGGTCCCATGAGATGGTCTGCCAGGACGGCAGGGGTTGCAGGAGGGGCCTGGGTCTAGCCCGGCCCCATGCATGCCACTGGCTACAGTTCCTGGGACCCGCAAGGTGTCTTTTGCATTTCTAATTGCACTGATTTGTGTCTTCTTCCTTTTTCTGGTAAGACTAGCTTGTCTATTTTGTTTTTCTTTCAAAGAACTAGCTCTTTGATTCATTGATTCTTTGTATTATATTTTTAGGCTCCGTTTCATTGATTTCATCTTGATCTTTATAATTTCCCTCTTTGTACTGCTTTGAATTGGATTGTTCTTGTTTGTCTAGTACTTTTAGCTGAGTCATTAGGCTATTTAGTTTGGTGTGGTTTTCTCCCCCCATGTAGGTACTCATAGCTATAAGCTTCCTGCTTAGGGCTTTCATTATGTCCCATAAATTTTGGTATCATCATTTAATTCTTGGAACCATCTAATTTCTTCCTTAATTTCTTCTGTTACTTATTGATTACTCAAGAGCATGTTGTTTAATTTCCATGTACTTACCTAATTTCTGTGGTTTCTTTTGCTATTGATTTCTAGTTCATTGCACTATGATCTGACCATATGCATGGCATTATGTACTTACCAATATAAAAACCATGTAACTTGACTGTGATGTTTAAAAATCATTTGATAAAACTCATGAATTTCAGATATTTTTACTTAAAAATGTCTTTTCACATACACACCCTTACCTCAGCTCAAAAACCAAGGACATGTTTAGTGGAAGAAGCCCAAAAGCACTGCCATGAAAGTCAACACATAAAAAGTATGTCCACTATCACTCAACTTTTTTAAAAGTTCACAAATGTATAAAAGGACATACAATTGGGATTAGCTAATGCAATTAGAAGAAAACAAGTACAGTTATAAAAATTTGAAAAATGAAATAAATTTGCAGATACAACTAATGTATGTCAAAAATCCAACACAATGGGCCTGGGGATTTAGCTCATTGGCATAAGTGCCTGCCTTGTAAGCACGCGGTTGTAAGTTCGATCCCTGGTATCGATTAAAAAAAAAAAACAACAAAAAAAAATCCAACACAATTAATGAAATGTAACAAGATTTCAGTTTGATTCAAAACTAACATATAGAAATTCATAGTCTGCACGCAAGCAACAGGAGATTGTTAAAAAGCCCATTTCTCACAGAAACCAGAAAAAAGAAAATAGCTAGGAATAAACTTGAGCAATATTTGACCTACTATCAATTTTCAATACTCTTACTTCTTTGAATAATTTCTCCATTTGACTTTTAGAACACTGGTTTTTCATGTAGTTGTCTAGCTACTGCTGAATTTCACTTACTGACTCCTCCTCATCTCTCTGGCCTATTCTAGAATACACCAGAACTCTTGTTTCTTCTTATACGCACTCTTGGTGATCTATGGTAATTACACCATACCTCCCGTTAAATGTATTCCTTCAACTACTTCAGCATCTCCTCTAGGACATCAGACATTTGAAGGAAATTTAGAACCAGGAACTCCTCTTCCCTATACCTTACAGTCTTAGTGCTCAGATCAAAATATGTTAGACATAATTTATGCCTCCATGATCCAGATCCATCAGTAAACATCCATTCTACTATAACACTTACTCATATTACAAACATTTCTAACACCTCCACTTCTATCACTCTTGTCTAAGTCACCATCTTTTCTTGCCTAGATAACGGTAGCCTCTTAACTAGTTGCCCCATGTTTACCCTCTGCCCTCAACTTTTAGTCCTCTAGAAACATAATAGCCAGTGTAGTTCTGTTAAAAACATAAATTAGATGCCATTTCTTTGTTCAAAACTCTCCACTGACTTCTCATTTAAAAGCCAGTCCTTACAGTGTACTGCAAGAGCCCTCATTTCTCCTCTATGTTCACCAGGTTTCCATTGCTATGACAAAATACCTGAGAGAAATTAACTGAAAGGATAAAAGATCATCCTGGACCCACAATTTCCAACCTTTCAGTCCATTCTCACTTGACACTATTACTGTGGGCTTGTGGCAAGGCAGAACATCATGGCAGAAAGTACCTGAATGAGCAAAACTGTTTACCTCAGAGTGACAAGGAAGCAAAGAAACACAAGTGGTTAGGATAAAATGCACTCTTCAAAAGCACATTCCCAATGGCCTACTTCCTCCTACTAGGCTGCACTGCTACCTTCTACCACCTCCCAATGGCACCAAATACTTGATTATGTTTTGACCTTTTTAACCATGTGTGCACTATCCATTAAAAACAAACACAACATGTATATACATAAAGAGAGAAAGACACTAGGCGGTATACCTAGCAATTAATCACAGTGCTAGCACCTAATGGACAAAGCTAATACAACCAAGTTTACTAAACTGTTAGATGAAGATACTACCCAACTGATCCACTTCTCATTGTAAATAGTGTCTTACTCATAGCATAGAACACTCTAATCGATAGTAAAAGATTTCATTTCACCACTAATTTTCCTTCTAATATCCTCATCACTTTAATCTTTATATTAATCTTAGGCATTTTCTAGGTCTCTGAAATAATACATCCATACTACTTAAGTCTCACCCAGCATGTAGACAAATGCCTTCACTTAACCCTTTTTCACTGTATATCTTAATATTTTCAAATTTTTTCTCCAAGTTTTAACTTATAATTTTTAAAAGGTAAATTACATAAGCTTATCAAAGTAAATTTTTTTCAAAAAACAGTATTTCTCAAAGTTTAATAAGCATACAAATCAACTTAGAGTCTTATTAAAATGCATTTTCTGATCAGGGACTCTGGAGTGGGACTCAAGATTCTGTGATTTTAACACTCACCCAGGGGAACTGATGCTCTGGCCTCTAAAAAGATTACTGAGAATTCTTTCAGTTTATCCCAGCTTGATTCCATCCATTATCATTCTAAGTAAATCAACCAATGACCAGAACTGGCAAGTTTTTCCTCTATAAAAATTCACTATGTGTTCTCCCCCGACCCAAAAAAAAAAGTGGCTGGGGATTTAGCTCAGCGGCATAAGCACCTGCCTTGTAAGCACACAGATGGGAGTTCGATCCCCAGTACCAAAAAAAAAAAAAAAAAAGTAAAACAGTGTTCCCCATCCCACTTTGACCTTTTGGACACATTCTCTTTGCTGCTGTCTTCTAACAGCATCATTCCCTTTCAAAAAGATTTCAATGGTTCCCCAAAGCCTTGGTTTCCATTAATTTTTTAGTACTGCTCTTAAAATATTCACTAATTAGAGAGCACTCTCAAACAGCTAGATTTTTAACACTATTCAGCTAAGATCATTTTTGTCTGCCACACAAGGTTATTGTAAGGAGAGAGAAAAAAATGACATATGAGAAAACACTGGGAATACATAGCTCTGTGTAATTAATTACAAGTTGTCTCCCACAATGCAGCAAACAAAGGATACTATATCCATAATGCTCTAGAAAATTCTTGTGAGACTTTATGGAATACATATGTATTTATGTACCTTACAATGTTTTTTTCTGTAGAAGGCAACACATTATTTATTAAAAAAATAGAGCAAGTTTCAAACTAAGAACTCTTCTTATGCCATCTTATGTTTATATTTACCAACGCCTACCAGTAAAGTGTCATTTTTTTGTCTACATAAAGTGTTATAGAAGAGAAAATGATCTTATTTTTAGAGAAAAGGATTTATTTTCACAGCAATTTAAAGCTATTCTTTGTTTCTTTTAGGTATATTCAAATGTAAATCTTTTACCAAAAATACGAGTATCTTATTAGTTATCAGGAAAACAAAAAAGCAAAACTGCAGTAAGGTATCACTTTATACACAGGTGGATGTGTAGGATTAGAAGGTTACTTAACAAGTATTATAAATAATGTAGGGAAATGAAATCCCCAACACTGCTGCAAGAACGTAAAGTAGCAATCACTTTGGAAAACACTCTAGTAGCTCCGAAAACAACCACATGACCAAGAAATTTAAGCCTTAGGTATATACCAAGACACATAGAAACATGTGTCCACATAAAAACTTGTGCATTCATGTTTACAGTAGCACTACTCATGATAGCCAACAAGTGGTGTTGACAGTTAGGACCCAAGACCCCAAAAATGGCACCTGGGCATTTGAGGAAACAGCAGAAGCAGGAAAGTTTCTGACCATCCCGTTACCATTCTCCTTTAAAGCAGGCCACAAAAAGAATTCCCCGACCTTCCTCTAAAGGAGGTCATAAAATTCCTCATCTGGATGTCCCCATTCTATACCCAAAGAAAAGGAATATCTACCTCCAAAGACACTGGGATACAAAAAAAGAATCTAAACCACAGGCCTTACTAAATTCTCCTGTTTGCTACCATTAGATCACATTCTTTTTCTTCTAATCATACTTCTGCACAATTACCCAGAAGAAGTTTCCTATGTTGCTTCATGTCATTTCTAACAGTTCCTTTGTCATATAAAATTTATCTTAAATAAGTTTGTATGTGTCTCTCTGGTTAATATGTTTGTTATTATTACAAGGTCTCAGCTAGAACATAGTGATGGATGAGGAAAAGACCTCACTATGGTGAAAAAAAACCCAAAGATCCATCTACAGACAAATAAAAGGTGATAAACCCATTCAATAGCAATAAAAAGAAATGAGTCTTGACACACACAGCACACAGCTGAATCTTGAAAACTCTGTGGTAAGTAAAAGAAGCCAGTCACAAAAGTCTATGTGTTACAAGATTCCTTCACGTAAAATGCAGAACAGGGAAATCCATACAAATAGAGAGTATATTAATGGTTCCTTAGGCCAGATTAAGAACTAAAGTAATGGGGTTTCTTTTTGAGGTAACAGATTCTAGAATATCTGTGGTAACTGTTGCACACAGGAACATACTAAAAGGCCAATGAGCCACACACTGTAAACAGATGAATTATACATTATGTCACTATCTCGAGTTTGTTTTCTAAATATGTAAATATTCATGAATTAAGAACAAAAATTCATCATTCTACTACATAATTACAGTTAGAGAGGTTTTTTTTGCTGTTATTTTGTTGGATTTGTTTGGTATTTTGTTTGTTATATGACACTGGGGATTGAACCCAAGGACTTAAAATGAGTTACATCCAAGCCCTGTCTATTATTCTGAGACAAGATCTTTTTAATTCCCTAGGATGACCTCAAACTTGAGAACTTCCGGCCTTGACATCAGAAGTAGCTGAGACTACAGGTACGCATCAACACTGCCAACTGAGAAATAAAAAGTTTTTTGTTTTGTTGAGGTTTTTTTTTAGTTGCTAAATTAAATTGCTGCTAACTTAATTTCTAAACTTAAAACCTGAGAGACACCTTCATCTGATCAACAACTTCACTGAATCTTCTATCAAAACCTCTAACTTTTCATTTTTACACTGACTGTTCAACCTAGATTCTGGTCACTTCATGTCTTTACTACCCCTGATTTTTTTTTACTATTTGCCTTTTTCTAAATCATTAAATGTGGCCAATTTTTAAGTTCAGTTACAATTTTCTCAACAAGCTTTTCAGAAGGCCAGTCCTTCAGTACAAATTTGATTTCCCCTACTTGTGTTGAGGATATCCCAGTCTCCCCCATCCTCGGTCACCAACCTGCTTCACTTCCTAGCACACGCAGAACACTTACTCAAACCAGCAATGTCTCTGCACTGCCCCTCTTACACCCTACATCTATTCCTTCCTTGCTCTGCCTTTCATCAGGCTATTCTATCCTGAATGCCTGCCCTCAATACAAACCCGTACCTCCCAAATCATTCAAGCCCTAATTTACGGTTCCACATCATCTACAAAGGATTTGTGAAGAACTCAAACGGCAAATGAGTTCTGGTACTTTTAGCCACTTTTAAGAGTCACTTTCTGCCACATATCTTAGTATTTGATTTAGGTGACATCTTAGGATTTGATTTGTCAGATGTTTTTGCTTCTAATCTGTCTGGCATCTTATTGTGTGTCATTCTATTATTCCATAAGAAATATCTTGGTTCAATATGATCGCTACCTCCTTAAAACAAGGACTATCATATTTTCAGTATTGCTGAGACCACACAGCACAGTTCTAGGCTCAAAAAACCACACTGTCAAAACTTTACAGAGTTAAATAGCTGTTACACAATTCATTTAACTGTGAATTATCACTTGCCATAATATTCTCCATCATTTTACATACATCCTACTATAAATGCAATTAATAAACCCAAAGTCCAAAAGGTAAATACAGTACCTTATCATACTGACAGACAATTACATTATCTGTGTCAAACAGGTCTGGCACATCCTGCTCGCTCACATCATCTCCAGAATTTAAAGGGTCCTAAAGATGACAGATAGGCACATTAAGGGATTTCATGAGGCTACAGACTTTTTAAAGATAGGGAGACATGCAGAAATAAATGACTTGAAAAGGTAGGAGAGCAGTATACCTTACAGTCAAATAGCCTAAGTTTGAATCCTAGCTTGGTCACTTGATAGCTACATGAATGACCTTGGGCAAGTTACTAATGCTCCACATCTCAGTGCCCAATCTCTAAAATAAGGACAGGACACTAGGGCCACTCAGTAAAAATGCAAGGGAGATCTTCATGTAGTCACTATAAATGGTAGACAGTACTTTCATATACTTCTTCTTGTTTCTTTATTTAAGCCCCAATTTTTTTATTCTATTGATCGATCCTATATATATATCTCCACATTCACCACAGCGAATTTGTAGCAAAACATGATATCTTATTTCTTCTTTTGCTATTCTTCTCCCCTCCCTTCACTCCCTCTTCCCTGCTTTATTTACAAAAGTTTTGTTTCCATTTTTTCCTTCTACTCTTTTTTCTTGTCCTCTCCTTCCTTTCACTCTCCCTCCTCCCTTGATCCTTTTCCCATTTGAATTTTTTCTTCCCATTTCCCAAAATATGTATTTTGGTCCTTCCTTACACTTTCAGTTCCTCATGCCAGAGAACAACGTGGTATTTAAATGTGTTTACACATTTTTAATCACATTCCATCCAGATTTTACTGTACTTGTTAGAACAGATACTGTATGTTCTATGTTGGTCACCTTTAACCTCCACTCCTATCCCCAAACCTCCTACTATCTCACTAAAAGCAATAAACACAGAAGCCAATTCCTAAGCATGGAATAATGGTTTAAATTATACCAGGTTTGAAAGTTTAAGTTCCACATACAGTTAAGTTTCATTTTCAAAGACTGGAGGTAGGGTTAATCTTCACTGTTATTTTCTTGGTTCCCAAGTACAGTGAAGCGCAAATGTTATGAGTTAATAAAGTCTCAGCTCGAAAGTGGTCCTCACCTCTTCCACAATGTCCACTTGAGAGCCTTCATTATCACTACTGTTTGCAGTTGAATCTTCATTTGATATACTGTCTGCTTCTTCTTCAAGCACCTTTAGCTCGCCTGCATCAATAATTCCCAGAAATTCATTCTCTTCTGAATCTCTTATATTTCCTATTTCTTCATTAGAAGATGTATCACCAGTCCCATCTACTTGAATTATTTCATTAATATCATCATCAGTTAACTGACTGCTCAAATCCACCCGAGAATTCATATTCTACAAGAGAAAGAAATATAGTGAACTTCTTCAAGTGAAACAAGGTGTTTAAAATATTGTACACACTAGCAAGTATTCTACAAGTCTTATATTTCTGTTTTATAAGGTGATCTCCCTCTAAATTTTGAGTTTCAGAACATCTCTAGCATTTCTATGTAACAAAAATAATTTTTTAATATTATAATTCAATAAATCCATTTATAATTGTAAGTATGCAAAAAGAATTGACAGCTTTTATGTAATATTTACCTGCTTTTATATACAGCATCTTAAATTTACATAGCATGTATTGAGTCTTAACTATCAATCACATTTGATTCTAAGCAATAACTGAGTAAAATAGAAATCACAAGTGACACTATGTTTATATATATATAATATATATATATATATATATTATATATGTAAAAACAGAAAATTGTTTTGAAGTCCTTACACTGGCTTGTTTTGATTTGCTTTATTCTGTTTTATTTTGTTTGATTTTATTCTCTTTAAAATAAAATTTAAAAAACACTAAATGAAATAAGCAAAACACAGAAAAAGAAATTATCGTATGATTCCACTTAAAAGTTGAAGCTAAACTAGGCAAATTCATAAAGGTACAAAGTAAAACAGAAGTTACTGCAGTCTGGGGAAAGGAAGGAATGAAGAGTTAAGAGTACAGAGCTCTACTGGAGATGGTGGGTAAGTCCAGAGAAGGAATGTGGTAACGGCTGCACAGCACTGTGAACATGCTTAATGCTACTGAATTATACATTTACAATGGTTAAAATGGCAAAAATCTAGGTTGTGTGTATTTTACTACAACAGAAACAAAATTTTTAAATGAAAAAATATGAAGAAAATTGAGTAACTATTCTATCACTGTCTTTACCAATCAAAGCCAACAAGTAATAGTCTGCTAAATTATCTTATGGGAATTTTCTAATTTACACCTAATCACCACATAAAAAGATATGAGAAACTGTAGTTTTTACCAAGATAGCAAAGCTAGAAATGAGTGAATCAGAATTAAAGGCCAAGTTTAATTGTAGAGTTCATCACCACTATACCATACCGCCCTCTTATTAGTCTGGGTTAGGGTTAGGGTTAGACATCAACAAAACTTCAAGCTCTTAACAAAGGCTGTATTATATTTTTTTTAATTTTAAAGAGTATATGTTTATATACACCTCAGAGTATAGCACAACTTCTTAACCTTTTTGGTGAAGTCTGAGCCACCCTAAAAACTTGTGAAAACTCCAAGTGCTATTACAGGAGTACACACTACTTCTGGTTTTAGAAGTATACACAGTTTGACACACACATCACGTATATAAGATTCATGTAGCTCTAAGGACAGGTTCCAGAAGTATATCTTCCAGAAAAAGGAGGTAATCAGCCCCAAAGGTCTTCATTCTACTAGCCTTAGTCCTGGGCACCTGAAAGGTTAGTAAAACTAAAGACTCGAAATAAGGCCTAAGAAGTTTTACAAAGTTTTAAAAAAATGCCCTTTCTTTCTATTCCTAAATTTGTGAAGTATAGATGATACTTAATACAACAGTAAATGTCCCAATGCATCAACATAAGATTGAACTTCAATATATGAAAATAATCAACTTATTTTTTGAGTATATGAATGCCCTGCTGGGATTCATATCAATATGGGTATTTCTAACATGAATCCTCAAAAAGTATCCTGAACAAAAATCTTCTATAGAAAAACTAAGACCAATAAACAGGCAATTACCAGGCACAATGGTGCATCCTTGTTATCCTAACACTTGGGAGGCTGAGGCAGAAGGATCACTGTGAGTTCCAGGCCAGCCTGGACTACATAATGACTTTAAGGCCAGCCTGAACTACACAGCAAGACTCTGACTCAAAAAATTAAAAACTATAAAAATATGTAATTAATTCTATAATTTTTACTACACTGGAAATATTTCATTCACAGATAGAATATAAGAAGAGACACACAAAAAAAGAATGACTGAATACACAAAATGGAAATAAGACAAAATTACAGAAATAAAATGAATTTTATTGTACACAAAACTAATTAGGAAAATCTTAGGGATTCCAAAAGTTGAAAAGAATGCCACTGCCACACTAATGAAAAGCAGAGGCTAATTGTAACTTTGCTTGAATCTGACCTAGGACAGGGTCCCAAGGCATTCAAGCAGTCTAATAAAAGGAGAAACAGCCCTTGGAAAGACAGGACATCTAGATGTCTCTCCATGAGAAGAGCAAAGGCCATCTCCAAGCATAAGTACTATTTACTTTGGCCTCTCCATTTCTATACAAGTCTGACATTCAATCAAAAATAAAGAGCAACTAAAACCAAACAGGAAGTAGGAAAGCAATCAAGAGAAGTAATGTAAATTTCCCCCAAAATTAGAAGATAATTATAACTAAATGTAAATGAAAACATCAAGTGTCAAAATTTGTGAGATACAGCTTACAAAGTGCGTAGAGAACTCACAACCTTGTACTTGCCGGACAGACACTGTGCCACTGAGCTATATATCCCCAGTCCTCATTAAATTGTTATAAAACAAAAGTATTAAATCAATGATTTAATACAAGAACTACAAAAGAAAAAAATCAAATTAAGCCCCAAGCAAACTGAAGGGAATAAAAATAAAAAGGGAAACAAAACTGAGAACATAAACAAATAGAGAAAAATCAATGAATCATTCTTTGAAAAAAAATTCTTGAACAAACAAGTGAACAAAAACACAAAATTTAGAAATTAGTCACTATAGATTCAAAACATAATTTTAAAAATAAGGAAATAGTATAAACCTTGTTAAATAAATTTCATAAATTATGAAATTTCATAAATTATGAAAGAATGAAATTATGAATTTTCATAAATTATGAAAGAACCAACATTTACTTTAGAAAAAACAAATATCCTAAAGAGATTTATTTTAAAAAGTATAATTCACAGTTAAAATCCTTCCTACAAAGAAAAATTTAAGAATCAAAATACCTCAAAGTCTCTCAGAAATGATGTCTCATATAAAAGATGATGACTGTCAAAATAAAAAACTTCTTCATGGAACTTACAGTAGACAAAGATAAAAATATAAAGGATCTTAGGAAAATGATAGAAACCATAATGTCCAACATAGGAAAAAAGTGGAATCCCCAAAAGAGATTCAAATGTATCAAGATTAAAAATTTCATTGAAATTATATGCAGCTGAAAGAACAAAGGTGAGGCTAGCATATCAGACCTAAAAGATAAGACTGCAGTTAGCAGTCACAAAAAGAAAGATTTCTGGGGCTTGGGATATAGCTCAGCAGCACAGTGCTTGCCTGGCAAGCATGAGGTCATGAGTTTTATATCTAGCAGCAAAAAAAAAAAAAAAGACACCTTAAAAACAGCAAGGGGCCATAAGAAGTCAATCCAAACACTGCAAAATGATACAAAAAAGAACAACATAAGATTGATCATAGTCAATGAAAAAGCAGAAGACAAAACAAAAAACTTTTTTTTCTTTTTTTATTTAAAGAAAAAAAAATGAAACAGAGGGTAGAAATAATACATTTCAAAACAAAACAAAACAAAAATAACCACCAGTAAGAAATCACTAGTTGATAATTACATATTTTCCTCTTAGAAGTAGTTGTTCAAGTTAGAAAAGTAGAACCTACAAAGTGGACATTTAAACAGCGAGACTGCAACTGGTTCTGTTCATCTATCCAACAAAAACTTAATAATATGGTTATCAATCCTATACACTTAAACATACATGCAGTTATATCCTTTAGAATACTTTCTTTTCCTCTCTTTTTTTCTTTATAATAACTATAATCCATTCTCGTAAACTGTTTAGAAGTTCTATACATATATAAGTCTCTACATGTATACCTAGCCTTTCTGTATTAAAGGGAGAAACAAATCAAAACAAGTCAACAATACAAATTCCTAGAGAAACACAAAATGAAAAGGACATATAAAACCACAATACTAGGTGATCTATGGTAGTTACTATGATGTCTCTTGTTATTGTCAATAAAATTGTCTGTATCATCAAGCATAGTATAATTAAACTTAGCAGTACATAGCACTATTAATAAAAACCAAACATTGGAGACATTATAGGACTTCAAAGGCAGTTAATAATCAAACCAGAATGGGTACCCTATTGAATCTTGTCATCTTCAGAGTAGTTGCCTCTACTGTCAGACCTGATACTCTCAAGCATACCAGATTCGAATAAAATCAGTCAAGACAAAACAACGATATAGCCAATCTTCTCTGTCTTACTTCTGCTCTGCTATTTTTCTGTCAATGTTGTTTACTTTTTCTCTTTCATTCCATTGCCTGCCCCTTTCATTGAGGCCTTTCTGCCATTGTTCCTGGAATCCTGGTGATTTTCTTCTTTCTAGAATGTCCTTCGGTATTCTTTGCAGGGTTGGATTGGTAGTCACAAACTCCCCCAGTTCCTCTTTGTCCTGTTTTTGATTTGTTTCTCCCTCTAATACAGAAAGGCTAGGTATACATGTAGAGACTTATATATGTATAGAACTTCTAAACAGTTTACAAGAATGGATTATAGTTATTGTAAAGAAAAAAAGAGAGAAAAGAAAGTATTCTAAAGGATATAACTGCATGTATGTTTAAGTGTGCAGGATTGATAACCATATTATTAAGTTTTTGTTGGATAGATGAACAGAACCGGTTGCAGTCTCACTGTTTAAATGTCCACTTTGTAGGTTCTACTTCTGAAATTTGAACAACTACTTCTAAGAGGAAATTAATTTTGAGAGACAGTTTTGCAAGGTACATCAATCTGGTTGGAGGTTATTTTCTTTCAGGGCTTGGAATATTTTGCTCCAAGCCCTTCTTGATTTGATAGTTTGTATTGAGAAGTCCACTGTGATTGTGATCAGTTTTCCTTTATAGGTGATCTGTTTCTTTTCTCTGACCACTTTTAATATTCTGTTCTTGAGATGGATTTCTGGGATCCTGATTATTATATGTCTGGGTGTAGATCTGTTTTGGTTGTAGCTGGCTGGAGTTTTGTATGCCTCATATATCTGGACATCACTTCCATTTCCTATGTTTGGGAAGTTTTCCTTAATTATTTCTGTGAATAGCCTTTTTTATTTCATTTATATTTGTCCCTGCATCTTCCTTCACATTTTTTATTCTTAGGTTATAAATCCTCTTGTCGGCTTCTAGCCTTTGTATCATTACTTCCTGGTTCCTTGTTATTTTTAAGAGGTCCTTCCTTTCATGATCATACATTGCAAATCTATCTTCAAGTTTTGAAAGTCTGTCTTTAGTTTCCGTTAAGAAGTTCTGCCAGCTTTCAATGGAGTTTTTAATTTCCTGATTTTCTCTTTGGATCTGTTTCATGTATTCTAGATTTTGCTTAATATTCTTCATCAAAGGCTTCTCTCCTTTCTCTGGGTTTCTCCATTCTTCCATTTGTTTCCTCTTGAGGAGTACCCAGCATTTCTTTTATTAATCTTCTTATATCTTGCTTCACCTGAGTTAGAATTTCAGATTTAAATTTGTCAATGAGGTCACAGAAGTATTTCTTTATTTCAGATGAGGCCGTGTCTGATATTGCATGTTTGCTGCCCTCAACCTTCTCTGCATTTACCTCTCACTTTCCCTGGTTCAGCAGTTGGAGGCCATTTGCTGTGTCTTGTCATGTTTCTGGTCTTTCAGATGAGTGAGTGGTAGAGGTCTCCAGGCCTTTCCTATTGCTTAGTTTTTCTTCAGTGCACTGGCTAGGGAAGTGTCGAGCCCCTCAGCCTGCTGCCGATCTGCAAGGCACAGGCAGGGCATTGTGGGCCGGCCCTTCCCCTAAGTCAGTCAATCAGTGAGTGCTTCAGCAGGTTTGTGTGTTCCATGCAGATGTCATAGGTTCAGGTAAGTAACCTCCAACCCAGACTGATGTACCCTGCAAAACCATCTTTCAAAATTAATGGAGAAATAAGATACTTCCATGACAAAGAACTGAAAAAATTCATGGCCACTAAACCACCATTCCAACAAGTTCTGAAGGATGTTTTAGAGATAAAGAAGACTACAACCCCAAGAACACCAATAAATAGAATCTACCAGACAAGATAAGCAAATAAACTGATGAGGAAAAAAGGAGCCAAAGACAAGAAAATAACATGACAAGAATAAGCCAGTGAATATCAGTTACAACCATCATTGTAAAAGGTCTCAGTTCAACAATCAAAAGAGAAAGGCAGAATAGATCAAAGGGCAAGATCCAACAATATGCTACATAAAAAACCTTTAATTCAAAAAGAAATTCATAGATTGAAAAATCAAAGGATTAAAAAAAAAAAAACAATATTCCATGCAACAGGAACCTGGAAAAAAAGCAGGAGTAGATCTTTTATTTGCATACAAAGTGAACTTCAAGCCAAGACTGATCCAAACAGACTACATACTTGTGAAGGGAAAACTCTAAAAGAGAGAGATAACAATCAAATATATATGAACCAATTACCAGTGTACACAACTATAAAAAACAAATATTAACACATGAAAAATCAAATAAGCATTAACACAATTGTAATGGGGGACTTCAAACTGCACTGTCACAGACAGAACAACTATACAAACAGAAGAAATATTAAAACTAAACCAAACCTGTGAACAAATGCACTTTGTAGATGTCTGCAGTATTCTACCCAACAACATCAAAATATACATTCTTCTCAGCTGTACACAGGACATACCCCAAAATAGACTATAAACTAGCTCATAGAATATGCTTAAGTAAATGCAAAGGAATTGAAATTATCCCATGCATATTATCAGACCACAGTGCAATGAAGCTGGAAATCAATGGCAAAAGAAACCACAAAAACTTCATAAACATATGGAAATTAAATAACACCCTCCTGAACAACCAATGGGTCATAGATGAAACTGAAGAAATTAGACAGTTTCTACAATTAAAAGATAATGTCAAAACAACGTATCAGAACTTATGGGGGGAAATGAAAGAAGTCCTGAGGGAAACTTATACCAGTGAATACCCATATGAGGAAAACAGAGCAAGCTCAAATATAAACAACTTAACATTGAACCTTAAACTCCTAGAAACAGAACAACAACTCAAGTATAAAGCTCATACAAGGGAGGAAACTACATAAGGCAGAAATTAATGCAATGGAAACTAAGAAAACAATATAAAGAATCAAATTGAAGGTTGCTTTTTGAAAGATTATATTGATAAATCCTTAGACAACCTTATCAAAAAAAGGAAAGACTCAAATCTATGAATTAGAAATTTGAGTGAAATCACAATAGAGCCTGCAGAAATCCAGAAGAGCATGATTTGAAAACTTGTACTTCAATAAAATGGAAAACACAAAAGAAATGTACAGAATCCTAGATATATATGAATTACCAAAGCTGAATCCAAAAGATATGAAAATTCTGAATCACCCAGTGTCAGTCAATGAAATTGAAGATGTAACTAAAAACCTACCAACAAAGAAAAGCCCAGGCCCTGATGGATTCACCACTGAATTCAATATGAAATTTAGAGAAGATCTCATATTCCTACTTCTTAAATTCTTTAATGAAAGGGAAAGGGAAGCAATACTCTCAAATTCATTCCTAGAAGCAAGCATTATCCTGATACCAAAACCAGAGAAGGACCCAACCAAGAAAAACAAATATAGGCAAATCTCCCTAATGAACATAGACTCAAAAATCCTCAATAAGATACTGGCAAACAGAATACAGCAAATCATCAAGATTATTCACCATGACCAAGCAGGACTCATCCCAGGGATGCAGGGATATCTCAACATACACAAATCAATAAATGTAATACACCATGTCAACAGAACCATGGGCAAAAATCACACGATCTCAACAGACACAGATAAAGCATGTGGCCAAAACCCATTCATGATAAAACAAAAAACCTACAAAAAAAGATTATCTTTATCTCAATCCGATAAAAGACATCTATGACAAACCAATAGCCAACATCATACTAAATGGTTAAAAACTAAAAGTTCTAAAATCAGGAACAAGACAGGGATGTCCATAATTATCACTTCTTTTCAATATAGTACTGGAAACATTAGAGCAATTAGACAAAAAAAAAAGAAATAAAAGGAATAAGGATAGGAAAGGAAGAAGTTAAATTATCACTATTTACAGATGGCATGATACTCTACATAGAAGACTCCAAAAACTCCACCAAAAGACTTCTAGATTTAATAACCAAATTCAGTCACAGAGCTGGTTACAAAGTCAGCACTCAAAACTCAATAGCCTTCCTAGACACAAATAACAAATGCATTGAGAGAGAAGCCATCCCTTTCACAATAGCATTGAAAAAAATTAGATAGTTAAGAATCAGTCTAACAAAGAAAGTAAAAGATCTTTACACTGAAAACTAAAGTACTCTGAAAAGGGAGACTGAAGAAGATATCAGAAAATGGAAAGGTATTTCCTGCTCAGGGGGAAGAAGAACCAACATAGTGAAAATTGCAAGACTCTCAAATTTGTTATACAGATTTAATGCAATCCTGATCAAAATACCAATAGCATACCTCACAAAATTAGAGAAAAGAATCCTAAAATTTATTTGGAACCAGAAGATACCTAGAATTGCAAAAATAACTCTGGGCAACAAAAGTAAAGATGAAGGCATAATAATCCCCAACTTGAAATTATACTGTAAAGCTACTATGATAAAAACAGTATGGTACTGCCAAAAAAAAAAAAAGACCCAAGGATCAGTGGAACAGATTAGAAGATGAGGAAACAACTCCAAACACACTTAGCCACCTTATTTTGGCAAAGGGGCAGATACACTCACTGAAACAGAGACAGCCTCTTTAACAAATGGTGTTGGGAAAACTGGCTTTCCACATACCAAAGACTAAAATTAAACCCATGTCATTAAACCATTAAATCCTGTTCCTTTCGGTTGTCTATTTTTCAGGGCCTTTTATTTTCTGGGGATCCAGTTTTGAGTTACTTATATGTTCTAGATATGTTCTAAATGTTCTGTCCAATGAATATGTAGAAAAGAATGCTGAATGAGATATTTTCCTCCGAACAATATTTCTCTATCTCTAGGATAAAGTGGTGGAAAAAGCAGTACTGGAAAATGGCCTGTGTAACTCAGCCTCTGGAGTTAGTCTTCCACACAGTAGGCAGAGAACCTTTACATATGTTTCTGAGCACTCTTGGGGTCTCTAAATGGTAAACTAAAAGAGACTACAGTTTCATATCACCAGAAGCACTGCCACCAAACAACAGAGTAAGTTTGTTGTTTGCTGCTTTGAAGCCTGGCCTCAACATTTTATCCTTACTGATGTAACTTCGTTCTGGCACCCTTTTCCAGTTCAGCCCTGGCTCACTCATGTTTGAAACCTGCCAGGGTAAATAAGCACCATCAGTAATTTCCCTATGTGCTGCTGGAAATTCTTAGACAGCTATGGTATCTACACTCACAGCCTCCCCACTTACTTATACATTGTGAAGGTTGGCTCTAGCCTCAAAACTGTTCATCCATCCATGACTGGCAATGAAGAATGCACCCTATTCACCCCCATTTTTTCGTCAAATCTTCAAAGAGCCTTTTAGTTTTTTCTTGAATAAGCATTAAGCTGAGTATAACTTGAATGAACACTCATTTGGTGTTCACAGACTGAGAAGTTTTTCATCTCCTCTATCACTTTATCACGCTTTTTTAATATTATTGATGACTTCATCAGCACAGCAGACGCTGCATGTTCCTTGTTCTTTAGAATTGTGCCAACAGTTGAACAATTCCTGCTTTAAGAATAAAGTCCACCATCTTTTCACCTCAGTTCAGTCTCTCTATTATTTTCACTTCTGTTTCCATGGCTATTGCTTTTCAATTCCTAGCCGTCCCCTACACATCACCACAGCTTTTCCTCTTGCTTCCGGACATCCTGGACCCTGACACTATACTACTGCACACTGTCTCGCTGTGCAGTAAGCACACGGCAGCACCACTGTGATAATGTCTGGCAGACACATGAGCTACTTGTGTGATTTGTCTGCATTTACAAACGTTCATTATCTAAGTTCCATTTGTATCAGTGAAAGTTCACAACTCGAATGTTCCCCCCAGGACTTAATGTATTACTGAATCATAAAGAAGGATAAGTCTGAGTCATCTGAGGGAAAACTGATGCACCTTGAGACCATAATGTTAAGTGAAATAAATCAGACACACAAGTTAAAGATTACATACTTTCTCTTACATGAGAAACTCAAAGTATAAATAATTTAAAGAATAAAACAAAAAGATAATGTGAAATAAGGAGCTAGGTAACCTTGCAAATGGGAAGGGGGCCAAGAGATGGAGGGAAGGAGGGGAGGGCTAGAGAAAAGTAAAAAGAATTCAGACATGTTATGTACATGTGCCAACTCTCCCAAGATGAAGCAGTCATTACATACTGCAAACATGTCCTAATAAAAATTTTTAAAATATCAAAGAAGCACAGTATTTTTAACTCATTTTATGAAATTTCTACTGCACTATATTCAAGGAAAGTTACAGACCAATATTCTTCATGAATACAGGGGTAAAAATCTTCAAGGATATGTTAGCAAAACAAAACCAGTACTATATAAAAATGATACTGCTGCCAAATATAATGGCACATCCCCACAATCCCAGCACTTGGGAATCTCGCGACACAAGAGAACCTCTTATGAGTTCAAGGTCAGCCTGAATTACACAGCAAGAATCTGTCTCAAAAAATGAAAAAAAGCCAAACAAGGAGGGAGGAGCTACTATAACATAACTAAAGGAGGTTTATCCTAGGATTGCATCCAGAAGTTGAATATTTAAAGTCAATCAATGTACTTCACCACATGAGAAGATGAAAGGATACTATTTGGTTCCAATAGATATGGCAAAAAGCACTTTAAAAATTCACCAGACTCAATAAACCTCACAGAGAACTCAGGTTAAAGTAAACTTTCAACTGACAGAGGGCATTTTGGCATCTACAAAAAAACCCTGACAGTCAACACAGTACTCGCTAAGATGTTTCCTCTTAAACTAAAAATATCTGCTCACACAATTCTCATTTCACTTTGTACTACAAGTCTTAGTGCAATAATAAGGCAAGAAAAAATTAACTGAGAAGAAATAAACTTTCTATTCACAAAGATTAGATTATGGTCTATAAAATGTAATTTCAAGTAATATACAGTTACCAAAACTAATAAGTAGTTTTAACAAAGTAGCAGCATATAAGATCAATTTTAAAAAATTAATTATGTCTATGTGGTAGCAATAAACAATTAGAAATTAAAAATTCAAAAATAGTACTATTTAAAGCAGCAAGAGAAAAGCAAGGTATCCATGCACAAAGGACCTCAATAATTCTTCTTTCCCTATAGGACACTGAAGGCCAGAAGGCAGTAAGATGATATACTTAAAATCCTTAAAATGAAGGAAGAGTTTAATCCAAAGCCCCCACTATAATACCCTTTTGAAAGTTGTCCTGATACCTGTTGCCATGACATCCATTAAATAAAATCTCCCTTGCCATTTTAAAATAAGTGAGGGAGAAATGAAGACACCCCTAGATAAAAGCTAAAGGAATTCCTTACTACTAGACTTTGCTTATAACAAATACTTTTTGAAATTGAAATTAAAGTATGGTAGATAGAACTTTAAAAAATGCAAAGTAAAAAGTTCTCCAGGACCAATCTAGGAACCAGTACCATGTACAGACTGCCACCAGACTAGGACAGACAGACCCCAGCCCCTTCCGGCACATGGGCTGGCAAACAAGAAGTACCAACCAACACACACACACACACACACACACACACACACACACCACCATAAGCAACTAGCCTATTTGGAGAAACATGGGCTGTGATGACAGTTATGGGTGAAATGCAATTGGATGCCTGTGGTACTTTGGTGTTTCACTAACACTGCAAGTCTAGGGCCAGTGGTCTGATCATAGGTTCAAAGGACAGTGCTATGCAGTGTGACATTTAGGGGCATCTCCTTCAGAGGGTTGCAGCCATTGTTGATTCCCTATGGTCTTGTGTTAGAAGTCCTAAATCATTTCCATTGTTTTGTTGGGTTAAGTTTTATTTTCTTTTGTGTTGTTTATGTCAAATCTGATGGCAGGAGCAGCTATTTCAAAGATAGCAATAAATATTATGGTAGCAATTTTGGATTTACTATTGGCTTGTTTTGAAGTCCTTTATTGCATTCATTGTTTTGTTTCTATTCTTTTCTGTTCTGTTTGATTTTTATTATGTCTAAAGTTATCTGCAGCCCTTTTGAAGATATTAAGAGGCACTGTGGTAACTATTGTTGATTTTGTAATGTTTTAAAGTCCTATATCTCTTACACTGGTTTGCTTTGATTGGTTTTATTCTTTTTTTTATCCTCTTTAAAATAAAATACAGTACTCCAGGATTGGGAAACAGCATAGAGAAATATGTAAACCAACAATATCATAATTTTACTTTATATTCTTTTTATTCTTCTCTAGGATTTAAAAGATAAAAGCATAAAAATAATTATCACTATGTTAACAGGTATATAGTATCATATGCAATCTGTGACAATAAGATAAACTAGAGGAGAATAAAGTTGTAATGGAGGAAATTTTTAAATGTGATTTAGTTTAAGTTGGTATTATATTAAAATTAAGATTTATGTAATCTCCATAGTAACCACAAAGAAAATAGCTATAGAATATACACAAAAGAAAAGAGAAGGGAATCAAAATATGTCACTATAAAAATAGTTAACTACCAAGGAAGGCAGAAAAAACAAAATGAAGGACAAAAAAGATACAGAAAGCAAATAACAAAATAGGAAGTACTGTATACATCCTATCCTATGTTACTTAAAATGTAAATGGGTTAAAGTTCATGTACCAGTCTATTTTGTGGCTCTTACAAAATATCTGAAGCTAGGTACTTTATAAAGAAAAGAGGTTTATTTATTTGTTCACCATTTGGGAGATTCAAAAACATGGCACTAACATCTATTCAGCTCTGCTGAGGAACACACAGACAATGATATCACCATGTCATATTGTGACAGAGGACAACTCACTTTCAGGGGAACTAAGCATTCTCATAGACCCAACACACAGTGAAACAAGCATTAACCCATCCATAGAACCCCCAGGACCTAACTGCCTTCCATTAGGTTTGCCTGTAAATGATTTAACTCAGGACCAGGATACTGGAGACCAAAACCATGAACCTCTGGGGAACAAACCATACTCTAAATCACAGCATGCCTCAATCAAAAGGCACAGACCTGCAGAATTGATTTTAAAAAAAGGAACAGGACTCAAATATATGCTATCCTTAAGAAACTAACCTTTGATCTAAGGACATGCATAGGTTGAAAATGAAAGGATAGAAAAGTAAAATTCCATGCAGACAGTAACCAAAAGAGAGCTATGAAGACTACATTATTATCAGAGAAAGTAGACTGTAGGTCAAAAACTACTGCAAAAAGACAAGGAAAAACATTATACAATAATACAATAATAACAGAATCAAATCATCAATAAGGTATAACAACTATAAACATGTCCACCAAACATGACATCAGCTAGATATGCAACAAATATTTAAAAGCTAGAAACTAGAATAAAAATATAGGAAATAATAAAAAAATGACAAAAATAATATAAATAATAAATTTAAAATAAATGAAAAGCCAGACCTGATTGCACATACCTGGAATTTTAGCACTCTAGGGGTCTAAAGAAAGATCACAACTTCAAGCCTACTCTGGGCAACTTGGTGACTTAGCAAGACAAAAATAAAATAAAAAATAAGCTAAGTGTAGCTTAGTGTGTAGGCCTTGAGTTCAATCCCTGGAATAATAATAATAGTAGCTAATAACTAGATTATGATAGAAGAAAAACTGGAAAACCAACAGTATGTAGAAATTAAGCAACACAAAGATCCAATGGGTCAAAGAAGAAATCGCAAGGGAAATTATAAACTATCCTGAGACAATAAAAATGAAACTATACCAAAACTTATAGGATGTAATGAGAATGCTAAAAGGGAATTTTATAGCTAGAAATGCTTATACTAAAAAACCAATCTCAAATTAACAATCTGTACTTTAATGTTCTGGTTTTTGTTTTCTCTTTTTTTTGTTTTTGTTTTGTTTTGTTTTTTGGTACCAGGGATCGAATTCACAACTTTGCGCTTGCCAGGCAGGTGCTTATGCCACTGAGCTAAATCCCCGGCCCTGACAATCCATACTTTAAAGAGCTAGGAAAAAAAGAACAAATCAAACTCAAAGTTAGCAGAAGGAAGGAAAAATGACTAGAGCTGAGATAAAATAGAGAATAGGGAAAATAATCAACAAAACCAAGAGTTGATTCTTCAAAAAGATCAATAGACCAAAAAAGCCTCAAATAAATAAAATTATACGTAAAACAAGGACACAACTACTGATTTTATAGAAACAAAAAGGACTTTTGAAATACCAACAAGCTGGAAAACCTGGATAAAATGGAGAAACTCCTATTTATTCATGAAAATACAGAAAATTTGAACCAACTTAACTATTAAGGAGACTAAATTAGAAATCAAAAAAGTCCCTGAAAGAAAGAAAGAAAGAAAGAAAGAAAGAAAGAAAGCAAGCCTATAACCAGAAGTAACATCGATCCTCTTCAAACTCTTTCAAAATTCTAAGAGGAACAGCTCCAAAGCACTCTAGGAGGCGAGCATTACCCTGATACCAAAGATAGACAAAGACTCCGTAAGAAAACTACGGATGACTACTGGCATTAAAAATCTCCCATAACAAAGCACCCAACAGATTAGCAATACATTAAAAAGATACTACACCATGAAAAATGAGATTTAGCCTTACAATGAAAAGATTGTTTAATATATAAAAAACAATCATAGTCAACAATGAATACCTGAAAGGTTTCTTAAGGATTAGGAGGAAGACAAGAATGTCTGCGTCTATCATTTGTATTTGGCAAAGTCCTAGAAGTACTAGCTAGATCAATTAGACAAGGAAAAACAGACATCCAAATAAAAAAATAAAGTAGTAAACTTATCTTTATTCAAAATGCTTTCATAGATAGAAAACCCTAAAGATTTCATAAAAAAAAAATAAATGAATTCTGTAAAGCTGTAAAATATAATATCAATGTACAAAACTCAGTTGCATTTGTATATGCTAACAACAACCTGAAAAGGAAATTAAGAAAATAATTTCAATTATAATAGAATCAAAAAGAATACTTAGGAATAAACTTAACCAAGGAAAAAAATAACATTGAAAATTACAAAATGTTACCAAAGGAAATTTAAAAAGACACAAATAAGTAGAAAGACATCCTCCTCATGGATTTCAATATTATCAAAAGCTACCTGAACAGTCAATGAAATGCTATCGAAATCCCAACAACAGTATTTGCACAATTTTAAAAAGCAATTCTAAGATTCATATGGAATCTCAAAGGACCTTAAATTGCCAAAACAATTTAGAAAAAAAATCAAGTCGGAAGTTTCACGTATCCTAACATCAAAATGTAATACAGAATTAGTATAGTAAGGAAAACAGTGTGGTATTAACATAAAGACATATACAGAGATGCTGGGTCTTAGGGACCAACCAAGAAATCAACAATCCAGCCTTCCTAGTAAGCAGCACAAGCCTGAGAATCAACTACACCCCCCATTCCTTCCACCACAACCCCCCACATTAGCAACTGGATGGTTTGGAGGACAACCTGAGTTGCCAGCAACTAAGACACATAAAGCGACTAAATCCTTGTATTGTTTGGTAGATTATGCAGGCCTAGGGCTAGCAGTGTGAGCATCTCTTAGGAGGATGACAATATGCAATATAGCAAATATGGGCGGGATTTCCTTCTATCTTGTCTTTGAAGTACAATACTGTTTTCACTGTTTGCTTTGTTCTGATTGTTTTTGCTTTATTCAGTATTCTGTTTTGATTGTTTTATTGTGTTTTGTTTTTGGACTGATTTTGCTATACCTGATGGAATGGACAACTATTGTGAAGATAGCAAGATATACTATAGTAGCTATTATTGTTTTTCCAGTATCCTGCTCTGAAGTTCTGTATCAATTTTGCTGCATTGTCTTGATGGGCATTGTTCTGTCTTGCTTTATTGTATTTTACTATCTTTAAAAAAAAAAGAAGAAGAAGAAGAAAAGATAAGACATACAGATCAATGGAACAGAAATTCTAGAAAGAAAGCCTCAAATATATAGCCAAGTGTTTTTTCTCAAAGGTGACAAGACACTCAATGGGGAATAAAGTGTCTTCTCAACAAATGGTGCTAGGGAATTAGACATCCAATTATAAGAAATTGCAAAATTTAATTCAAAATAACCAAAGACCTAAACACAAATACTCGAGCTATATGGAAAAATGAGAAAAACTTCATCATCAGCAATGAGTTACTGGATATTCACCAAAACCATAGTCAAATAATAAAATATAGGTAAAGTGGACTGCATCAAAATTAAAAATTTTGTGCACCAAAGCCAGCCAGAGAGAATATTTATAAATCATGCATCTGATAAGAAGTTAATAATCAGAATCTCTAAAGAACAACTCATCAACCAAAAAAAGCAAACATCCTAATTTTAAAACAAATAGGATTTCTTTAGAGAAGATATACTAATAGTCATCAGGCACATAAAAAGATGTTCAATATCACTTATCACTTAAGGAAATGCAAATCAAAACTCTAAAATACCACTTCAAACACATTAGGATGATAATTATTTAAAGCACACACCTCGTAGATAGTATGTATTGGTGAGGATGTGAAGAAATTGTAACTCTTATGCCTTGCTGATGGGAATGTAAAGCCATATAACCTCTATGGAAAGTAACAGAGGAGCTCCAAATAAAATTTAACACAAAATTGTTATATGATCCAGCAATCATATACCCAAAAGATTTCAAAGAGATACTTGTATACCATCTTTATAGCAGCATCATTCACAATATCCAAAAGGTAGAGACAACCCTCTTTTCCACAAGCAGGTGAATGTAGGAACAAAATGTGGTATGTACATACACTGGAATATTATGCAGCCACAAAAAGAGAAATTTTGACACATGCTACAACGAAGATGAATTCTGAAGAAAGTATGCTAAATGAAAAAAGACAAAAAAGAGTAAATACTGATTTTATCTAAATGAGATAACTAAAGCAGTCAAATAGGATGCCAGAAACTGAGACAGTAGACAATGAGTTATTGTCTAACAGGAATGAAATTTCAGTTTGGGAAGATACAGTTCTGGAGAGAGGTGGTGGTAACGGCTATACTATAATGTAAATATATTTTCTTCCATTGAACTGTAGAGTTAAAATTAAAATAATAAATATCATGGTATATTTTACAACAAAAGAAAGAACAGAAATCAATCGATGCTGGTAACACATTGTCAAGTATGTGGTAAAACTAATGTAGAGTACTGGAGGCAAAAAAAAAAAAATTGCCACAACCTCTTAGGAAAATACCATTGCAACTAACTTCAAATAAAGCAAGAATCTTTAGTTTTTTTCTCAACAATCTGACCTTTTAAAAAATGTATTTTACAAATACAGTGCAAGGCTGGGGATTTAGCTTAGTGGAATAAGCGCCCACATGGCAAGCATGAGATAGCAAGTTCGATCCCCGGTACCAAAAGAAAAAAAAAAAAATACAGTGCAAATGATGCTTGAAATAAAGATGTTATTTATGTTTTAAGTACTACTTATAATAGCACCCAATACCATAAAATACTTAAATAAAAATATAAAAAGTACATGCAGTATGTACCCCTGTGAGAACTAGCAAACATTAAGGAGGAAAGTAAGAAACCTAAATGAATGTATCATGTCTGTGAACCGAAAGACACTCAGTACTGTGAAGATGTCAATTCTCACTTTGACAGATTCAACACAACCAAATCACCATCCCAGCAGCTTTTGCTTTTTTTGTTTGTTATTGAAGGTGACAAGCTCATTCTAACATTTATATAGAAACATAAAGGAATTGAAATAGCCAGGTGATTTTGAAAAAAAACAAATCTCATATTCATTCTCTGATGTCCTTAAACTGCCATGATTAAGACAGTATGATTACCAGCGAAAAAACGTGAATTAATGAAACAAAATGAATGCCCACAAATAAACCAACAGATACATTCACTGATTTTCATTAAATGTGAAGTGCTGAGTGTGCTTTGGACAATTCAATGAAGATAGAGTAGTCCTTTCAGCAATAATGCTAAAACAATCAAATTTCCTTACACACACACACACACAAAAATCAGTAAATAAACCTCAATGCTATCCGGATGCCACATACAAGGAAAAAAAAAAAAGAAGAATGAACCATAGGCCTAAAAACCTATAACTATAAAAAGTTTCAGATGAAAACATGACAAAAATCTTTGCAGATACACATGAAACAGAAGGAAAAAAAAAAAGTAAACTGGACTTCAGTAATAACACAAACTTCTCAACAACTCAGTGCTAAATAGCAAGGATGTGAAACAACTACAAATCTTCTTTTTTTTTTTTTTTTTGGTACCAGGAATTGGTACCACCTTGCCAGGCAGGCAGATGCTGAGCTAAATCCCAGGCCAACAACTACAAATCTTATACATTGCTCACAGAAATGCAAAATTCCACTATATACTGCTGATGCAAAACGGCCACCTTGGGAATAAATTTGATAATTTATTATCAACATGTATATCATAAGACCTAGCAGTTCCACTCCTAGGTTTTTATTCAAAAGGAAAGTGCATGCACACACACGCACGCACGCGCACACGCACACACACACAGCATGAGGGTTTTCAGGTACTTTATTCATTAATGCCAAAAACTGAGGGAAAAATGCCCAACTGGTACACACATGCACTGAAACTGACTCTTCGTATTAATGGTAACAAGTACTGAAAATGTCACATCTCAGGATCTTCTGTTGTAAAATGAATCAGAACACCCCAGCACTTTGCCAGATGAGTATAAGCTTACTGAGGAACACAAAGATTCCAGGATTTCTCCAATGTAATTGCTATAATAACGACTTTTTGTTTCTTAAACTCATGAGGGTCTCTTTACCCTGGGATACAAGTAAGATTACAAAACCAAATGTAATTTCAGTAACTGCGAAACACTTTTATCTTTCTCAGCTTCTTCAGAAACATTTCAAACAAACATTGGAAAGCTCATTTGATTATTTCACTCCAATGTCCTCCGAGGTGGTAATTTGACAGAAATAGTCAATAGTTGTGCAACAACATCCATAACTGATGCTGCAGGACATAAATAGTATGATTTAAATCTTTCATAAAGCCAAACATTCCCCACATAGATCTTCAATAAACTCCTCCAGGTCAAATTGTTATGAGGGGCTTTTATTCCCTCTCAAAAGGAGTAAACATCTCCCCACGGATTAACATAGGCTTTGGGCACTGTCTTTTGGAAAGCCAGAAAAATTCTGCATAAAGAACTTAACATTTTGCCCACACTTTTAAAAATGTATTGGAAAGAAAATAATTCAAAACCTGGGCGTTAAGGTATTGGAGTTTTATGTCAGCGGATGAGACTTCTGGAAGTCCTGGCTGGGTTTAGCACTACTGCAAGCTAAGTGCCAAATCAGGCACCAATGCATTCCAAAAGCACGTCTTGCCAACATCTGAGGAGCTCCATCAGTGTACAGGCTATCAAACTTTGCAAAGCAAAAATAAACTATGTTTTTAAAAATCATTTTTTTAAAAAATCATTTTCAATCTTTTCATTATTACAAAGACATTCCCCATAAAAGGGTTCAGCACAGAGAAATTCCTTAATGATGTCAATGTGCAAATAAAAATTAAAATCAGATGCTAGCTGCCCTAAGAATCATTAGTATTTTTATTGTTTAATATTAAAGTTTCTACTGATTCTTCTGTGACTTGCAGGGGAATATGAAAAAAAAGGCTGATAGTCCCACTGCAGGTGATATAATCTGACTGGAAGCACTGCTCCAATTTCCCTTCTCTGCTTTAAACCAGAATGGTAACATCCAAGATTCTCTGCTTCACCAAAGTGTCTTCAACTGCATGCAGCTTCTGTGGCCACAATAAGCAACCAAGTATGCCAAGCAATCAGGATGCCTTAGGGTAAAGCCTGCTTTGCCAAATCCAGTTTCCAACCTTTCAATTTAAACATTCCTCTCATGAAAGAACCATATTTTTCCAACAGCTAGTGAGAACTGACAGAACTTCATACTCACAACTGGGAATAAATAAACACAAGAGAAACCTCAGATAAGATATACAATATCTTTCCTCATTTTTAACCTAAATCATGTCAAATTTGGTGATCTATACCCAGAATGGCATGGCACAGCTTCTGTCATTATTAACAGGAATTCATATAAATATCTACTATTAAAAAAGACAATGATTATATATTCTCTGACCATGTACATTATCATCCCATGTCATTCAGTTTTCATTTGGCATGAAAAATACCTTAGCAGATTTTGACAAATACAAAATTTTTGTTGTATTGACTTTTTTCTTATGACAAAAGAAAAACAGCCATGTATGGTTGTGCACACCTGTACTCCTAGCATTTGGGAGACTGAGGCAGGAGGATCACAAGTTCAAGGCCAGCCTGCAGTACACAGTGTGTTCCAGGCCAGCCTGAAGTATGTATATCAAGAGACTCTCTTTCAAAAAAAAATGAAAGAAAAATCAACTTATATCATTCTTAAATCTCTGATTTAGAGATATTAATTTATGTGTGGCACATAACGACTTAAAATCTATTTGTTCAATTTAACCAAATTCAAAATTCAAATAGCTATTGATGTGATATTTTATCTTTCAAAGAAATGTCAGTGTGCATTTGGAAGAAAAATTAAATTCTTACTTGGTGTATTTGCTTATGCCTTTATTCTATCCATTTCCCACTCATACGTTCATTTTGAGCTTCACCTATGGTTCATAACTCTGACTACATGATACAGTCACCTCAGAAACTTAATTCAGGACTGATGTCTGAACCCCACTCCAGTCCTATTAGATCTAAATTCCTTAGGGGAGACCTAAACATTTTTTAATGGCCCAGTGATTCTAATATTAAAACAAGATTGAGAACCACTAGACCAAACAAAAATCACACAAAACAAAAACAAAACCTAACCATAAATCATGTTCTTTAAAAGTTTATATGCTAATTTATATGCTAATTTATACTCTAAGGTGTTAGGTATACACAGCTGAATAAAATGCACCTTTTGGGGCAAGTATTTTAATGTATCTTAACTGCAATATGACAAATACATGCTGAAGGTACTATGACCACAGCACAGAAGAGCTACATCCAGTTTCACAATGGGGGAAAGATTAGGTACAAGGGTTCTGAAAATCTAGGGGTAGGAGGGTAACCATGTATAATCAGGAACTATGCAGAAAAAAAGGAAAATGGGGAGATTTAGACACTGAGCAGAGAAGATAACAAAAATAAAATGTTATGTAGTTTAGAGGTAGAAAGTTTGAATAACATGCACAAAGCTATGGGTTTGGTCCTCAACACCAAAAAAAAAAAAATCTGAGAGAGAAAAACAAAAGCAAAAAAGATCTAGGAGACAACAATCAAAATTACTCATGTTTGATGCTAGCACTAAAGTACTTGGCATAAAAAGAAGAGTAAACAGGAAACTGGCAGAGAAAAAGCATGGAAGTCTTTGCGCACTGTAGTAAGGAGGTTGTAGGTGACGCACACAGGAAGAACACGGCAGCCTGTAGAAGAGCGGCAACAGTGCACACACCCTGAGCACGCACCGTGTGTCCGGCTGCACACTCTGAGCTCCCTGTGCTGTCTCCATCCCTCCTCCCACCGCCACAGGTCTGTGGCAGACACTGTTAGCTTTATTTTACATAAGATGCTTTACTTTTTGAGATGGTTTTTGAGTATCTTATTCAAGTAACAAAAGAAGGGATTTAAAATAGTTCTGAGCCCTGATGCCAAGCTTTTAACCTCTCAATCAGAAGCAGAGGCTAAAGGCTAACAGATTGCTTAGAAAACTGTTACATATTATCATCCTACATCAGACACAATTAGGGCAGTCTGGAGAAGAAGGAACAGCTGTCAGAAATATTTACAAGTTTTAAAAATTATCAAAATCACACGATTCAGCCAGGCATGGCGAGGAACACCAGTAATCTCAGCTACCCTGGAGGCTGAGACAGGAGGATCACAAGTTTGAGGAAAGTGTGGACCACTTAGCAAGATGCCGTCCCAAAGAAATAAAAAAGGATAGGGATGTGGTTCAGTGTGAGACTGTGGACTCATTCCCCAGGACTGGGAAAAAATCAAGATGACTCAGCTTTTAAAGATTATGAAATTCTGCTATACATAACAATATGAGTGAACATAAAAACATCATGCTAAGTGAAATAAGACAATCACAAAAAGACAAATATTTATAATTCTATTTATAAGGTATGTAGAATAGCCAAATGCATACAGATAGAGAATAGACCAAAAGTTACAGAAAGGTGAATCAAAAGTTGTCAGAAACACATTTTTTTTTAAGGAATCCAAATTTATGAGACTGTATGAAGGTTAAATAAACCTGCACTGATCCTTAAGATAGTGAGGAGTCTACAACACAGGAAACATAAGCACATATAGCTAATTATAACCTGCTTTAAGCTACTTATAAAAAGAAAAATTATTCATACATGGTTTCAAAATTAGATCAGCATAAATTTCCATATTGCTAACAAACTAAAAGTATCCTATAATAAATAAGGAGATGTTTTACAAGATAATACAATACTCTTACATATTTGAATTTTGTTTTAGATATAGACCTATTTAAAACAGGCAAGTTATATAAAAAGTTACCCAGTTTATAACAAACACAAAGCATAAAACTAATGATCTGAAGCTTGCTATGATGCCAAAAACCAAGTCCTCTATAAACATCATCTCTGAATATTTTAAAAATTATGAGGTTGATATTATACCTAGTTTCCAAACTATAAATGAATTTCAGAAAGCAACACTACATTGTCTATAAATGGTGAATCTGGAATTTGAACATACTGTGGCTTCAAAGTAATCATTGCCCTCTAAAAAATCCTTAATATCCCTCAATTATTTTCTCATACCAGAAAAATGCATGATGACATCTAATATGTAATGACAGAATAAGCCCTTGCTCATCACACCAAAAACTTGCAAAATTCATACAGAATCCAGGAAAAAAATGGCATCAATAATAAGTGATAAAACATACACACATTTTAGATTTACAACTGTTTACCTCAAAACATTTCATAACTATTACTTTAGCCTATATTTACTCTTGAATTTTACACACTATGTAGAAAATATCAGGAAAATACTCAAAAGAACACATTTTGATATTAATACTTTATATCAAGACTAAAAACAAACTTGCAAAAAGACCTTGACAAGTTTTATCAAACACCTGAAATAGTCTAAAGTAGGTCAAGTAGTATATAATAGTTACTAATATTTGAAATTCTCAAAATAAGTTTCTAATAGACTTTAATGAGCTTTCTTGGTCTTGTATATATTTCCCCTACCTAGGAAATTTTACATATCCTGAAAATAAAATATTAAGATGACATTTAATGTCTGTTTCTATAAACTCATATTGTAGTTCTAAAGGATGACTAATCCCTTAGCAAGAGCATAAACTTTGTCACATAATACTATATTGTATGAATGGAATTAGCCATAGGACATAATTTATATTTGTAAAACGCTAATGCAATTCTTTTATAATATTGGAGACTAAACCCAGGGCCTCCTCACTAAACTACATTTACAGCCCATCCTTTTTAATTTTCATCCTGAGCCAGGGTCTTGCTAGGCCACTCTGTTGCCCAGACTATGCTCAAACTTTCTATCCTCCTGCCTCAGCTTCACAGAGGCCTTGGATTACAAGCATGGCCACCACACAGTTATAATGTAATACTGTTTCTGATTTTTACGATGCAAAATTCTCCATGAATCTTTCTTCCATCACTGTGAGTCCCTTGGAAATTAATAATACAGACCTACTTTTACTATGAAAAGAAAAAGGGTTTTTTTCTAGTGGTTTGCATTCCAGAAGAAATTATGTAAAACTAGTATTTTAGAAACAAAATTACAAGCCAGATAATTCCTCATGAGGAGAAAATTTTCATATGTGAGTTCAAGCAAAGTAGATAACACAAGAAAAAAAATGCCTTGGAGGTCTTCTATATCTTAAGCATAAACAAATAATCTCAAAGTATTCATTAAAATACCAAGATAAATTTCTGAACCTTAAATTTTAGTTGCACACACATACCCAAGAAAAAAAAAACCCCACAATTTAACAAGTCTTGGGCTAGGGATACGGCCTAACGGTAGAGCACTAGCCTAGCAAGTGTAAGGCCCTAGGTTCAAGCTCCAGGATCACAAAAAGAAGCAAAATAATGCATACAATGTAAATGAGGGATAAAACAGATTACTGTAAAACAAATGTATCTTCTTTAAAGAATTACTCTGACTCATCATTTGAAATTAAACACTTAGAAATGCTGAGTATGACTATTTAAAGACCCAATGGTTATATTTAAATTAACAATAAAGAAATAATTTTCTAAGAAAAAAAACAAAGGTACAATTCTGATCAATCTGATAGTTTAAAAAAAAAACTCAGGAAGTCTGATCATTGGCCACTACTTACTCCCTAAGGCTAAGAAGCTGAACACAAAATCATACCTCCTTGGATACAGGTAGGCTGCTGGGTTCTGCTGCTTCTCCTGGCCAGGTTTTGGAGTCACGGCCATACATACAATGTCTAGGAAGACGAGGCTGCATGTTCGTCACCGGGTGGTGCATCCCCTGAGAGCTCGCAGAGACAGGCCCACCATGCAGATTTTGAGTCACTGGAGTAGGAACACTGAGTACCGGTTCCACACGGGAACCTAAGGGAGAGCCCCGAGAAGGAAATCCAACGCCTGACCCGTGGCCACACACAGAGTTCTTGTGCCGGCTCAACAAAGCATCAGGCAGGCTGCCATGCTCATTTCCAGGAGGCACAAATACACCACTGGTGGCATTTTCTAAGTGTTTCCTGTCCAGGGGCCCAGAATGCAGGACTGTGGGCTGCTGGAGCACAGCTTCCATCCTCGGTGACTTCTCAGGAGTCGCTGGAAGAGAGCATGGGTTCAACAGCGGAACACTGCCCGGTAAGACACAGGGCTGCCCGAGCTGCGGGAACACTTGAACTGGATGCTGAAGAACATCTGGTCTTCCGGCAGTCTGCGCCACCATAACCGGCACATTAACTTTACAAAGGTGACCTTATAGAAGGAGAAAACAAAACCAAGTGTAGTGAATTCTAGCTTCCTTTAAAAAAATACTTCCAACAAGCTGGGCAAAATACATCAATAAGTTAATAGTGATTATCTCCTAGATGTTGTCTTCTAATCTTCAGATTATTTTGGATTATTATTTTTAAAATCTTATTTGCTTTGCTTTACCTCTAGTCTTTTTCTACTATTCTTTACATTATACATTCTGAGTTACAAACAGACCCCCAATATTTAATCCATGACCTTCTCCTATCATTTGATGAATTAAGATTATCAACTCAAAATGAAATTTTAACAATCATGTAAAAACGTATTTCATAAATTCAAAATACCATTATAAGAAAAGGCTATCAAAAAAGAATTTAATAATTTCAAGTTATTAAATTTCTTTCTTCCCTCTCTGAATAGTTCTGATGCTCTGTCAGAGACTATACTGAAGAACAGAGGTCGATTAACCTCTAAACTTCAGGATGCCCTTTTCGTTATGCTATGAAGCCTCTACTATGAAAGCTTTTACTTTTCCACGATAAGAGCTAGCAGGAAAATAGATATATTTTTTAATTTTGTACTTGCTGAAATTTAGATAACTGACTTAAACTAGAAAAAATATATATCAAATACATACTATATATATTATATAGTTTATACAACCTTGGGAAAAAGAATTGGGAACAAGTCACAGGACAGGCCTATGACACTGCCTTTTGCAACAGACTGCTAATATCTGCCTTTTTTTTTTTTCAGTACTGCTAACAGAACCCAGAACCTTCACCCTGACCTATATCCTGATCTTTTTTCTTTTTCTTTTTCTTTTTTTTAGGCAGAGTCTTACTAAACTGTCCAGGCTAGGCTTAAACTTGCAGTCCTCCTGCCTCAGCCTCCCAGAGTGCTGAGATTACAGGCATGTGCCACCATGGCTAGTTGATTATTAATCTTAAAATAGGTTTTATTAAAGGTCCCTATAATTTCTACCACACAGTCATTAATCATAAAATTTAACATTCGTAAGTTAGTACTAACTCTAAAAACAAAATATTCTTAGCATATTCTCTCACCAGATGCCATCTGTAATGTCACACCTGCTGGTACATAAATGGGATAACCAGGAAAAGCAAAGCTTGCATTGGGATTTGAGATACCCTAGGTATAAGAAATTTAGATTAGAAAGTTAGAAGACTTTGCTTGATGTTTTTCCATATCATAAGAGATCAAAAATCTAACTCCAGATAGTAAGACTATAACAGTTTGATGATATTTAACATTTAATATTAGAGCTGAATTATTTGAATAAAACAGCTTTTTATATTTGATTCAGATCATTCCATCAAGAATAAAGAGGAATTCCATTGTGTAGTCATTAGAAATGAAGCCATGACTCTTGATGACACAATGAATGTGGCTCATCAAACCTTCCCAACACACAGCCTCATTCTCAAGGTGTCAACGTAAGAACCACAGAGCAGGTGTGATGCACATACATGTAACCCCAGCACTTTGGGTGGCTGAGGCAGGAGAATTACAAGTTCAAACCCAGCTTGGGAACTTGGAAATTTAGTTAAACCCTGAAAAATAAAATTTAAAAAGGACTAGAAATGCAGCTCAGTGAGAAGCTCAGGGTTCAATCCCCAGTACTGCAAGGCGGAAAAAAAAAACACCACAGCTGGGCATTTTTAAGTTAGCTGTGATAGTACATAATTTGTAATACAATAGAGTATAATCTCTATTTTAGAATAATTGAACACCAGAGTATTAAAACAAACAGATGAATACAGAAAAGTGTTTGCCTATCAAATCTGTAAAATTTAAGAGTGATAAGTAGCATACACAGTTAATGAGGTTTAGATAAAAACTAGTTTTCACTTTATATGAGCATATATTGGCACACTCATTGGAAGGACAACTTCTCAATATTTGAAAATATGTGTGACCTTGAATGAAGAAATTCTGCTCCTAGGAATTTACCCATTTATCACACAACTAACAGATATATGTAAATATGATCAACAGAATGCTGTATTAGAAAAAAAACTAGAAATAAATTTAAACATCCACCAATAAAAAAATTAGTTAAATAAAATGTGGTATATCCAGTAAGGTCCATCTGAAAGGAGTCCATCTATACCACTAAAGAAGGATAGGAAAAAGGATAAATTATAGAAATAGTAAAGAAAGTGACCCTACTTTTTATCCTAAAGAGCAGGAACATAAGGGCTACAGGACATTTTTGCATTTTACTTTATAAATTGTTTACTTGATAAATTGTTTTTATTATTTTTTTTAATCAGGAAAAAAGATAGCCCATGAATCCCAAGGATAGAAATACTTCACTGGTCTCCTATCAAGCAGTGACAGTTTTTTCAAAACTCCTGATAAAGGCTGGGGTTTCTGTTTTTCTTAATGGAAAAATAGAAATAACTAGTCCACTAAATTTTATTATGCTCTTAAAAAGAGAGCCTGCAGGCTAAAGGAAAATGAAAAAACAATGGATTCTATACTGTCAATATCATGAATGAAAAGTAAAAATGAAAAACTTATTCTTCACCACCTGAAAGATTATTCATTTTTCTATTAATACTAATTTTATTTCCTGTCTAAAGTCTAAGGAGTAGAAGATAAACAGTACTTCACAAGACTACAAAATGACCAAAATATACCTGTTAAATATAGAATAAAACTGTAAGGTCACTCAATTACAGAAGAAAAAAAACCAGCAAAAACATCACATCAAAATTATCTATTTAAGATCCACCAAGTATGTAATAGCATACAGTATATTAAATTTCCATCCAATTTAACTTCAAAAATTCCTTAACCTTGTAGGTATAGTCTTGGAAAATACTGTCAACTACTGTGGAAGAAGAAAATGCTGACTCTGAATCTCCTGAGTTTTGTTATAATATAGAAACATTCCTATCTCTCATTCCTTCCATATCTTTCCCCATTCACCCAAAAGATCATAAATTACGCCTATGCCCAAAAGTCTTTCCTCATTCCCTAAAAGTGGGGCATATCTTTTAAGATGTATTTTAAAGAAGCTACATACCAGTTCTGCTGTAGTGAAATCTGGAAGAGTTCTATTAGCAGGAATAACTAATGATGCTGTGTAGAAAACAAAATAAATATTATGCATTCATTAGGATTTACTGATTTTTAAAGTACCAAATATATTTATTTTTTCAAGATTTTCTACTATTAACATGTTCCGCCACGATGAACTCTAAACTCCACATGAATAAAATAGTACTTAATGATATTTTTTTCCAGTAACTTTTAAGAAAGACTTATTAACTAATCTCTTTTAAATACCAAAAGGAAATATTTCATTATAATCAGGTATACTACAGAATTCTTAACAAACAGGAAAATTGTCCTTTCCTCCCTTTTTTTATTTGAAAAAAGGTCTCACTGAGTCGCCAAGTTATACAGGCAGAGCTTGAACTTGCAGTCCTGCTCCATCCGCTCAGAACGCTGGGAGTAAGGCATTTGCCACCTCACCCCGCCCACATTCTCTTTAGTAAATCAGTGGGGCATTAAATCTCCACTACAGCTTTTCATTGGCAAGACTAAGTAATACAGTGTTTGTTAAAGTAGTGCATTTCTAGGGGAATGTGCGATTGATCAAAAATATGCAACCCAACATAAATCCTCCCTAAATTTTATAAATTCCTATTCATTCATTTCATGAAAGCATATTTACAGTACTTTGACCAAATAAGCATGCACAGCTACACAGCTTTAGTAACAGATGAACAAAAGAGTTTGCAATGAGGTATGGCTAGTAAGACAAATATAAGAAAACAAATGCTAAGGTGAATTCCAACTCAGCCTACATTAAAGCTACAATCCCATTTATCTCTCCTTAATTATCTGCTGCCTTTCTATGGTAACTGTCCCTTATAATGCATCTAAAGAAGTATAAAGACCATATAATAGAAGAATCTTAGTTGATCAATGTAACCATTAAACTTTAAATGGTCAAGCTTAATTTTAGCTTGCTGAACATAACTCTTAGAATATCATTTTTCTTTAATAAAAATAAGAACTTTTTAGCATGCTCCTGCAGCCACACATATATTAATGTCACATTTATTATGGTCCTTTTTTCACATATGGCATTAGGGAAAACTGCCCCAAAGACCTGTTTCTGATGAATGGCTCCATCACATACAAACAGCTCAGAAGAGCAGGTATTTTTTAAACTAACCATTCTTCCCGTGTCCAGACAACGGAAGTTAGGCAGCAGATTAATGGATAATGAAGCACATAATTATTTTTATCCTCTCTCCATCTATGGTTTTGCTTATTCACAGGCATTCTTTTAGAAAAGCTAAATGACAAAGAATCAGAGTGGCAGGAACACAGTAGTATTACTCTTAATTAGCTGAAGTGAGCAAAGCTTAAGATGCTATTGCTTAAGCCATAGCCTGAGAGGAAACAAAACTATGTTAACACACTGTCTAAAGCAATTAAATAAGTTTCCTGGGGAAAATAGCAACAATTCTCCTCTTTTAAGTACCTTGTAATAAATCTTAGAGGATAATTCTATATATTTAAAGAAATTAAACAGAGCTAGAAGAGAGCTTACAAAATTTTGTTAGACATCAGAATATGAGCACTGAACTAACAGATATACACTGAAGTTTCATGCAGCTCCTTATCCATAATTTTGATACTAAATTTACAAATTAATGCACCATTTATGTACACTTACTCATAAGTTATATTTACCATAAAGTTATGACTTATTTTTAAGTAGAATATTTTTAAATATTCAAGATGATTTTAATAACCAAGTAAGTTTTAACTATGTGTTTTTACTCAAACTAAGTATCATAATTTCAAATTCATGTATATATTCTAAAGACATTAATCTTAAAAACAATCTTAGAGCAAGAATTCAAACTCACAAATAATTTTAAAATTATGAAATGATAATCTGGCATAACAATATTCACATCTATAAGTACTTTTTGCTACTTATCATCAAAAACTTTTGTATTTTTTAGCAATTTTTTTTTTTTGGTACCAGGGATTGAACTCATAACCTCATGCTCACCAGGTAGGTGCTTAAGCCACTGAGCTAAATCTCCGGCCCTGTTATAGCAATTTGTAGCTTCATAATTCTTTCCAAATCTTAGTAGGTAAGTCATAAGATTTGAAAAATGCAAATCCCGGTCAGTTTATTTTTTGTGACTATCATAAGCATGTGGATGTCTCTTACTCGAATAGTCTAACCATTAAAGGACCTAAAGAGCTGATCACACTGATAAAAAGTCCCACCAGATCTAAGTTCAAGAACAAGGAGACATTCTTTCTCTATCCATAGTTTGGGAATTCTAATGTTCAACAGTGAAAGCCCCCCCACCCCAGATTTCTCACTGTTCCTGTTCTGCCTTTCCTTCTTAACCACAATGACAGATGGTTTCATCTAAAAAATCACGTGAAAGCTGAGAACGTAGTGACGGAAATCTTGCCTAGCACGCGCAAGGCCCTACATTCAATTCACAATATCACAAAAAAGTTAAAAAATAAAATAAGCCAGATGTGGTGACCTAGCACCCTAGGTCACCACATCTGAATGAATGAGGAAGCTGAATGAGGAAGACTACAAGTCCAAGACCAGTTTGGACAACTTGGAGACTTAGTGAGACCTGGTTTCAAAATTAAAAATTAAAAAAGGGCTGGGAATGGAGCTCAGTACAAAGGTCCTGGGTCTAATCCACAGTACCACAAAAATAAAACATGTAACACAAACACCAAGTAGCTGAAGTTAACTTGAAGTTCCCTAGCAATCAGGCAGTGTAAGATAACTGCATAAGCAAGTGTGCCCAGAACAGTCCCAGTCTATACCTAGTACCCTAGGGTAATTATCAGTGGAATCCCATTTCTCTCATATGTAGCATGTAAATTACACACACTCACAGTGTAATCTGCAAAACCCACGGAGGGGTGTCTAACACTCTTATTTCTATAAAAACAAGGCAATGTATGCCTTTTTCATCTCATTAAATATTTTTGTTCTGTTTTGCTGACATTTTCATTGATGATTCAGAAACAAAGTAAACCTGCAGGTGCCTCAACATGAATGAAGGCAGTAGCACCAAACCTTGCTAGCAGTCACTGTGTTCCCATCCCACTCTCTGAGAGAAAAGAGGGAGAGAGAAAAGAAATGAAAACAACAGCAACAGCCACAAAGCAGCTTCACTTAGAAAGGTCCTTGGTAGAACCTAAGAATTATTAATTATACTAAATTTCAACCAGCAAATATGCTTTGCTTTTAATATTTTATGAGGAGATTGAAAGAATATATAAAGCATTTCTGCAGTCAACCAAAGCAAAGAATTTCTGCTATTATTTATGTGTTGACCTAACCTCTTTTTGAAGAAACACCATTTTTATTTGAAAGAATGACAGAAACTATGGTTTTTTAGACTTGGTTGGGCATTTGACTGACAGTTCTGAAAGTGAACTAAGTATTCTCATCACTTCAAGGGGAAAAAAGATCACTAAGAGTATTTGTGTGCCAATGATAAAATTCAAGCAAAACTTTTGTCTTGGAAAATATGTGCTGACTGTAGCAGATGAGATGTGTGAGGTACTGATGAATATGACTTTTTTTATCTCTTTATCTGAGATCCTGCTAAGTCACTGTGTTCCTCAGGCTCAGCTTGAATTTACAATCTTCCTGCCAGTTCCTCGGGTGTTGAGATTACAGTTGTGCCACTGTCCTCAGCTGACTTTATCTTATATAATTTTTTAGCTTTATAACTCAGTGAACCAACATTTTCCAAATAACCAACCATATATTACAAAATTACACTTGAGTAAAGAGCCATATAAAGTGCAAAATACACATGTCAGGGCCAGGGGTTTAGCTCAGCAGCGTAAGTGCCTTCAAAGTTCTTGAATTTAGTTTCAGATTCCACCTTCTACTATGTCTTACCATAGTATCAAATTACTTGAAAATGCTATTAAAGTATTTCTTCATTTTTCAATTATATATCTGTAAAAGGTGAAATTTTTTCATATATCTTAGCAACATAAAATTACATGTAGAAATAGATATGAAGGGAGAGAAGACAAGATGGCCGATCAGTGAGCAACAAAATACAAAGCCTTCCGGGAGAACCAACTCATACGCCAGAATAAAGCACCCTGGAGAGACCCAGACAGGGGGAGATGGATCCTCTTGACACAGGAAGAAATTAAAACATAAAAAAGCTCGTCAAATACTTCGGGACTACAACTGAGACAGCTGAAGATTGCGGGACACAGCATTTTCATGGTGACCCGGCAAGTGTGCACCAGCTTGGATCCGTGCCAGCCAGCAGAGCTGCCCAGACTCGTTCCCGCTGCCATTCGCAGCAAGAACTTCAGTGCTGAGGTTGGGGGTTGGTGAGCCCAACAGAGAGCAGAGCCAGTGAAGGGACTTTCATTAATCCATGGTCAGTGCTGGGAATGAGACTTCCCCCACATGGGAAGGGCACGACCAAATGGGCCACATGTTGGAATCAGGTAGGAGGAGCCTGAACTGGGAGCCACAGTGACTTCAGTTGGTTGCTCCCTCCCCAGAGCAGATTCATGGGATTTGCTTGGAGTGGGCCACGCCCCTGGCCGGGACCCAATGAGCCATCCCAAATCGATTCCCTGTGCCTAGCACGCACTAACTGGGTGAAAGGCCCCTGAAGTTTGGTTGGCCCGGTGGGGAGGGGCAGGCATAGGCAGCCTGCTTACACCTCAGTCACAACAGCAGGCAGGAGAGGGCAGAGTTCCCTTGCCAGTGTGCTTCAGAGGATCAGTGGCCAACAGGAAAGGGGGCTGGGACTTACACTGTAACCTGTGTGAGGAAGCCAGGGCTATGACAGGAGAGAGAGGCGGGAGGAGGCCCCCAGACCAGAACCCTGAAAACACTGAACCAGGAGAAGGAAAAATAAGGGTAACTGAGGGCAGCAAACACGCAACATCAGACATGGCTTCAATGGACATTGAGAGATATCTTCGGGACCTTGTAGACAAGCTCAAAATTGAAATATTAAATCAGGTAAAGCAAGATATAAATAAAATAATAAAAGAAATGCTCTCAGGAAGCATCTCTCAGGATGATACAGACAGAAGAAGGGAGGAACAGAAAAAAGGAGAGAAACATTCAAAAATAATATAAAGAAAATATAGAATACATGAAGCAGATTCAAAGAGACTATCAGGAAATTAAAAACTCTATTGAAAGCTGGCAAAACACCTTAAAAGAAACTAAGGATAGACTATCAAAACTTGAAGACAAGTTGGCAGTGTGTGATGATGAAAGGAAAGATCTCTTAAAAATAACAAGGAAACAGGCAGTAACAATACAAAGGCTAGAAGATGACAGGAGAATCTACAATTTAAGAATAAGAAACGTGAATGAAGAAGAAGGAATACATACAGGTGAATTACAAAGGCTATTTACGGAAATAATTAAGGAAAACTTCCCAAGCATGGGAAAGGAAAATGACATTCGGTTATGTGAGGCATACAGAACCCCAGCCACCTACAACCAAAACAGATCTACACCCAGACATATAATGATCAAGATGCCAGAAATTCAATATAAAAACAAAATATTAAAAGCCATCAGAGAAAAGAAACAGATTACCTATAAAGGTAAGCCCATCTGAATCACGGCTGACTTCTCGACACAGACCATCAGATCAAGAGGAGCTTGGAGTGAAGTATTCAAAGCCCTGAAACAGAATAACCTCCAGCCCAGATTGATGTACCCTGCAAAACTGTCACTAGAAGTTGATGGAGCAACAAGATACTTCCATGACAAAGAGGAACTGGGCGAGTTTGTGACCACCAATTCAACCCTACAGAGAATATTCAAGGACATTCTAGAGAGAGAGAAAAAAAATTCCAGGATTTTAGGCACAGTGCCAGAAAGGCCTCAATGAGTGGCGCAGGCAGTAGAATGAAGGAGAAAATAGACAAACAAAGGCAGGAAAACAGCATGGCAGAAATGAGGCAGAGAAGGATAACTAGAAACTCTAACATAGATGGCCTTGATAACACTATATTGTTAATAGTGCACCAGGATTTAAAACCCACATTACTCACACTATTCTGCTTAGATGTACTATATTCTGTTTCAGTCATTCTACCTGTACTAGATTTGAGGGCACAGACAGTAATCCCAAAAATAACAGGACATAGTACGGTAATCATCCTTAATTTCCTATTAACTTAATCTAAAGCTCTGTAAAACCTACACTGCTTTACCATGACTGATCGTAATCGAATCTGGTTTGTTGGATCACTGTTTTGTATTGATAGATTTTATTCAAAGTTGTTATGATTGATAGTGTCAAGTCTGAGAGTATAGGCAACTGCATTTAAGATGACAAGATCCACTAGAATATCCACTATGGTTTGATTATTACCTGCCTTTGAAGTTTTATACTGTCTACAATGTTTTATTTTTACTACTACTATTATTTACTGATATACTCAATTATACTGCTATATTCAATTATGCCTGATGATGTAGACATTCTATTGAAGATAATAAGAAACAACACAGTAATCATTGTAGATCACCTTGTACTTTGGTTTTATATGACTTTTTGGTTTTATGTTTTTATAGGAATTTGTTCTGTTTTGTCTTGCTAAGTTTTGTTCTTCCCTCTAATATAGAAAATATAGAAATACATGCAGAGATTCATACATGCGTAGCTGTTTACACTCTCACTGTTTGACTATCTACTTTGTATGCTTTAATTTTGTAACTTGAGCAACTATTTCTAAGAGGACAATATGTAATTTATCAACTAGTGATTTCTTATTGTTTATCTATTTTTTTTTTGGAATTCTACCCTTTATATGCTTTTGTTTCTCTTTAAATTAAAAAAAAATGAGTCTTTAAATCCTCAGACATGATATTTATTTTGGTATTATTTACTTTATCTCAGTAAGATTTTAAAGCGTTAAGTTTATAGAAATACATATAGAGACTCATGCATGCGTAGCTGTTTACAGTCTCACTGTCTGAATATCTACTTTGTATGCTTTAATTTTGTAACTTGAACAACTATTTCTAAGAGGACAATATGTAATTTATCAACTAGTGATTTCTTACTGTTTATCTTTTTTTAAAATTCTGTGTTATCTCTACCCCTTACATGTTTTTTTCTCTTTAAATAAATAAAAAAAAGAAATAGATATGAAACATAAAAGAGTAAAGTAGTAATTAAAAACCTAACAGACATTATATTAAATAAAATAAACCAGACACAGAGACAAATACTGCATTTTCTGTCTCTTATGTGGAAAGTAAACAAGTTGATATGAATGCAAAATAGTGATTTCTACAGATCAGGATGGTGAGCATGAGGAGACAGGGGAAGTGGGATAGCAGGTTCCAAAACAAAATTAGACAAAAGGAGTAAGTTAGTATCCCACAGCACAGGGAAGTGTGTGTAGTTCATAATAACCTACTGCATATTTTATAAATAACTACAAGAGAACAGCTCAAAAAGACAAAAAGAAAAGAAAATACATTTATCCCATTTATGATAGACTCTAAAAAGATTAATACCAGACTTACGAATAAATTCAAACAAAGAACTGAAAGATCTGACCTTTAACCTGAAAGGTTAAAAAAAAAAAGAAATAATTGAAGATACAACATGACAAGCTATTCCAACTTCATGAATTGAAAGACTTAATATTGCTAAAATGTCCCAGTAACCTAATGTAATTTACAAATTCATTGCAATCTCTATCAATTCCAATGGCATTCTTCACAGAAACAGAAAAATTCTAAAGTTCATATGGGCCAACAAAGAAAAACTCAAATAACCAAAGCAATTCAGAGAAATAAAAACAAAGTTGGGTACATCAAACTCCTTCATTTAAAATTATATTATAAATCCAGGAGATTGAGAATGAGGCATGGGGAATCATTCAAACCCAAGAATTCAAGGCCTGGACAATATAACAAGACCCTATTTTAAAACTGAATAAATAATATTACAGAGCTCTAGTAATCAAAATAGTATGGTACTAATATAAATGCACAGGCCTGTGGAACAGAATATCAAAATCAAAAATAAACCCAAACATACAGTGAACTAATTTTCAACAAGGTAAGTATACTAAGGAGTCTCAACAGAGAGGCCAGGTGTGAAGGTGCGCACCTGTAATACAAGCACTTGGGAGGCTTAGGCAGCGGGACTGCTATGAATTTAAGGCCAGCTTGAAGCACATAATGAAACCCTGTCTCAAAAAAAAAAAGCCAAAAGAGAAGAAAGAAAGAAAGAAAGAAAGAAAGAAAGAAAGAAAGACAGACAGACACAATGGTGAAAAACCAGTCTCTTCAATAAATGGGAATGGGAATACTAGATCCTCACATGCCCAATGATAAAAATGAATCCTTACCATACACATATATGCAGAAAACAAAACTCAAATTAATAGAAGACCTAAACATTAGACTCCAACCATAGAACACACAAAAGAAAAGAACTGGAGAAAGCTTCAATGACATTAGCCTTCACATTGGTTTTTTGGATATCATCCAAAAAACTCATACTAAAAACAAAAATAAATGAACTATATCAAACTATATCAAACTTCTGCACAGCACAGGAGATAGGTAATAAAATAAAAGATGGCATACAGATTAGGATAAAATATTTGCAAACTATACATCTAACAAAGGGTTAATATCCTAAATCTATAAAGAAGTCACACAACTCATTAACAGGGGGGAAAAAGTGGTTTAATTTTTAAAATGAGCAAATATTTATATGGATTTTTTTCCACAGAGAACATGAAAATTAGACAACAGGTATATGAAAAGGTGGTCAATGTGACTAATCACAGAAATACAAAAGCACAATGAGATTATCATCATCTTACACCCACAAAGACGGCTACTATCAAAAAGATGACAAATGTTAGCAAAGATATAAAGGAGAGTTTCTTTGTACAATGTTGCTAAGAATGTACAATAGTGTGGCTACCATAAAAAGTACTATAGAAGTTCATAAATTTAATACAACTACCATACGACCCAGCAATCCTTCCTATGGTTATATGCCCAAAAGAAGTTAAATTGCTACCTCATAAAGATACCTAGGGCTACGGATGTGGCTCAGTGGTAGAGTTCTGGCCTTGCATGCACAAGGCCCTGGATTCAATCCCCAGGAGTGCAAAAGCAATCAAAACAAGATACCTACGCTCCAATGTTCACTGTGACATTATTCACAATAGCCAAAATTTGGGAACAATACTGTATGTCCAATGTTGAATAAATGAATAAAGAACATGAAGCATTATTAATATCCTCAGAAGGATTATTATTTAATTGTAAAAAGAAGAGTCTTCCCTTTGCCACAACATGGATGAATCTGGGAGACTATGCTAACAGAAAGAAGCCAACACAAAGAAAAATACTCTATGATCTCATATGCAAAATTCTAAAAAAAGGAAAAGAAAGAAAGTCAAATACACAGAGATAAATAGTGGTTACCAGAGGCAAGGACACAGGAAATGAGGAGATGTAAATCAAAGGACACAAAGTAGTAAAAATACATAGGATGAATAATCTAGAAATCCTATATATAAAATTGGGGCTTTCACAAATACTGTACTGTATTCACAATTTTTTTGCTAGAATAGACTTGAAGTACTCAATACAAGTTGGGGTTTTTTTTTTTTTTTTTTTTTTGGTACCGGGGATTGAACTCACGACCTTGCACTCACCAGGCAGGTGCTTAAGCCACTAAGCTAAACCTCCAGCCCCTCAATACTATTTTTAAAAGTGGGTTAACTACATGAAATGATAGATTTATTAATTTGCCTGACTTATACTAACCTTTTCACCATATGTATATCAAAGTATCATTTTGTCTTAAATATATACAGTAAAATTTAGATAAAATTAGATATAAGAATTCAACTATTTATAAAACTAGACATTAATAAGACTTGCACAAAAGTAAAACTAAGTATTTTTGTCCTAGAAAATTTTCATAAACATTTTCATAAATAATTTTCATAAATGTCTTTAGATTATCATGTAATTGGATTTTTAAATTAGTAAGTCAGTATTTTTTTCATTTCCAACTTTTAATTTCTGTTAGATACTTAGAATCTATTCTAAGTATGTAGCTAAGCTTAAAAGTTCTTTAGAGTCTTCAATTTTCAAAAGTATAAAGGAGTCCTGAGACTAAAAGCAACTGAATGTTGCAGACACAGGAAATTACTAGATAAATGAATAATACAGCCAAAAAAAATACAGCTGGGAAAACAAGAGACAAAGGCAAATAACTTATTCAATTGCAAATTTAATTTGAACTCATTATCAAAAGAAATAAAAAGATTGTAGAAGTTTAAGTTATTTTATTCAGGCTTTAAAGAGCATACCATGAGAAGACACAATTAAGAAGTACTTCAATTTTATGAGGCTATTTATTTTAAGAATCTTACTGTAGGGTACCAACAAATGAAGACAGACAGAAATAAGGTCTATAATGCACTTTTAAAGGACACAGCAATTCCTCTTAAACCTCTTCATTATAAATCACATAGAAGAGAGTAAGAAGAAAAACTGCTTACTTTAATGTAATTATTTCTATTATTCTAACCTTTAAGACAAAGAATAAGAGTAAGGTGCTGAGTGAAAACCAACTGGATACGTTAAAGTTGCCAGCTTTGTGATTTAAATTGCTGGTCACATTACCATCTAGTGGCAAAATGAAGTACTGCAATTTTGAATGACAAAGAACCTGAGAGATGTTATCTATTCTTCTGATAAAAGACAAGTATTCTCCCCTTCTCACCACACCCTCATGCCAACTCCAAGTAAAACGAACCATTAGAGTTCTTTAATTTAAAAAACAAGGTTTAAAAAAGTCTGAAAGAATGTTAAGCAAAGAAATAGTAAAGGGAATTACTGGTGCAATAGTAAAATTAAAAGGAAAATATAGTCAAAAACTCAATGACTGATGAAAAATGCTTCAAATGTATTAATTCAACAATTAAAACTATCATGTCAAAGTTCTTATAGAGCAAAATTACACTTTATACGCACCTCATGAGGTAAAACTTCTGTTTTAGTAGCTTAATTTCCTTGTTGCTTTATTTCGTTTTAGAAGTTAAAATTGCTGCCACTTCAATCCTCTGATTTTGCAATAGAAATATTTGCATCCCTAATATTTTCTCTTCATCTCAGCCCACATAATTTTCAGATGAATTTTCCCAAGCATGCAAAAATATACCTACTCCTGATAATCTAATCCAAAATCTACCCTTCTTGCAGACACTATTCTATAGAATTTCAACTAAATGGAATAAAATCTATTTGTCTATGTATGCACACAATTAGCATAGAGATTACAAGGATCAGACAAGGAATAAAGGATACAAAGATAGAATAATCTATTTTATCTTTTATTAACTAGTCTTTTCCAGTTTAAATTGACATACATAATATAAACAAATATTTCCCCTTAGACACAGACATCTAGATTCAACAAGTCAAAAAATAAAGATAAAATGCATATGGTCGATGTCTTGCCGTTATTTTATATAACCAAAACAGTAAGTTGCCTCAGTTAAGTTTCAGGTTCTTGTTTATTCTCTACTTTGCTTCCAAAACAACAACAGATTCATAAGATACACTGGAAGTTAAAGGTCAAGACTGCACAAGCAAGCAAGCACCTACCTTTCCTGCCTCCCCCTGCTACTTCAGCAATGGCAGACTCAATCAAATTCTCTCAAACAACCAAGGAAGGGGTACTCCAAGCTCAGACTATATATGTTTCTTTAAAGTAAGGCTTTGATACTTTAATGAAATATAAAATATTTTTAAAAATTAGTTCAATAATCTGAGTTTTTAAATCAACAATTACATGACATAATGATTTGTAATGTGTTCATTTAATAGTAATGGTTTTGAAGTACAAGTCTTGTCTAATTGAAGAACACTATACTAATTTAAAAACACTATCAAATGTTAATGTGTTCTGAAGATATAAATAGCACCAATTTATAAACTGTATCAAACCTGTTGATTGCAATGTTGGGTGCCAGGTGTGTGGAAACTGAAGGGTGAACGGTGGGGAATGGGTGCTATTTCCAAAGAAGTCTTCTGTTGCTTTAGACTGCAAAACTTTGGTTTCCCAGAGCTGCAGAGAAAAAAACAAAAGTTTGCTTTTTAAAAAAATTTTGGAATATTTACTTCTATTTTTAAGTTTTTAAATTTAAATTGTCAGCTGATGGCACACAGAATAAGTACTACACTATAATTGATAAGTTAGAACTATAATTTATCTGAGGCTTTTTTTAACTGAATTTAGGGAGAGAAACTTGTATTGTCTACAAACCTGTTTCAAGTCTTGTAAAACACGTTCCTCTATACCTTCTTCAGCAAATAGATCCCGCACTCCTTCAATTACATCTTCAATTATAGATTTGTAGAGTTTAGGCTATATAAAAGCAATTGTTAAAGTTTTAATTCTTATTTAATTCGTATTCAGCTTTAAAAGACATCAGTGTATAATTCCTAATCTCATAGCTTAAAAAAAAAGGTTTTTTTCCTAAGTACATCCTACTCCCAGTCAGTCATAGTTTGCCATAAACTGTGTTGGCTCCAGACCCCTAAATTCGGCAGCTGTGGACCGCTTTGTAATCCTCTCCCTACCCAGTTGAATTATAGGACTACCATAAAATGTAAGATGATCTCACAAGAATATCATTATAAAGATAAACATGGTCATTTTACTTCACTTTTTATCTATATATTACCTCCCTGTTCCTTTTTAAAGGAGATATTAATTTAAGACAGCTGGGAAAAACTTTCAGTTTTTCTCAAAGAAGACAACATAGTTTTCCAGGGTTCACTATGTTACTTCCACAAATGCTAATAAACTTTGAGGCTTAAAAGTGGAGGGTAATCAAAGTTCATCCCACTTGCAAAATACAGTCTGTCTCCCTCTCTCATAGACAAACACACACAGAGAATCACACAAATATGTATATTTGGAACTACTATCAAATAAAGTACAACTACACCAAAACGGATTTCCTATAACCAAAACTAAGTGAGATGTAAACAAACCTAAACCTTCTGCAATGTCCATATTGTACAGATACATCCTAAAGTCTCCTACTAAAATCATGCTATGAAATAAAATTAATAGATTTCTACACGGATTATACATTGGCTATATGAATAAAACAATGAGTATGTGAAATAAGCTTAGTCCTTCAAATCTATATAAAATGTGCTCCACCAGGGTCCCCAAACCAAAAAGGCAACACGAAGTGTGCTGATAATACTATATAGTACAAGTTTCACTGATGAAAAATGGCAAAACAGGAATTTAGCTGAGTTAGACAAATTGTCTAATCAGACAGAAATGAAAATTCTAGCATCCTATGGGGTTGTCTCTTCATGTTACTCCTAAAACATCCTAAATACTCCAGTTCACTCCAAAAGAAGCTAAGTTTTACCCTAGTCCTTCTAAAGAACCAGCATAAGCCTATGAATAGACCAATCAGCAACATTCAAATAATGTTAGACACAAGCACATCCATTAAGAGTAAGTGCCCCTAGATTAGCTGCTTCTTCTAAAACAGGTTACCCTGATAAAGGATCTCTAATTGATGCTTCCGTATTAATCCCAGCTAGTGTGATCACAGTTAAGAGCTAGAGGAAAAAAGTCCCAGGGCTAAAAAACATCTTTCAGGTCTGCCCTTAGAACATAATTGGCAGCAATCAAAAAGAACCCATTAGAACACAATTTTTCAAAGCAAAATAGACATTGCATATAGTTTGTCTTCTACGACTACAGTCAAGATTTTACATTACTTACTCTGTTATCTCTTTTGAAACTATACTTGATCCAAAAACCCATCTTAGTTCCTTCTCTAAGAAGGAACATTCTGGTTGGAGTTCACAATCAGGTATACTGATACACTTCATAACCCTATATTTAAGTATGCTGTGTTTCTTTTTAAAAAATCATAAAATTGATACACATTAAAACAACATGTCTCAAAAAATGAAATCTTTTATGCTATATATGTATACATGAAATTTAAAAAATTTATCTGGACAGTACATTGTCTTTCAGGAAATATAAAGTCTGTTGAAAATAAAGATAAAGCTTTTTGTTCTTTTAATTTGGGTTTAAGATGGATGAAGTCTCACAAATGTCATTTAGGCTGTAAATTTTGTGAGCTTTAGGAAATCATGAGATGGTAAAGGATTGGAAAAGAAACAGTTGGGAAAGACTAAAAATTGGTGCAGTAACAAGCCATATCACATGACCTGTAGTTTCAGGTTAATAAACAGTAGCCCCTTGACTTAAGAACTCAATTGGTTCCTGAGGGCTGGTTGCAACTTAAGTTATCAACTGAAGGCTCAGGCGCCTTTACACGGCCTTCAAAGTCTCTCTCCTGTGCATAGGTAGATGTGTGTCCTTAGAGAGACACTGTTCCAGGAAAGGGTGTTGCAGTGTTCCCTCCAGAACTCTTTAAGGGTTAGATCTGTATCTGTGACGTCCGGAAGCATAAGCGCCACAATTCAGGCCATAACTCAAGACTGGTCCTAAATTAAAGCCAAAATTCTGGCCATCACCTAAATTGTTCATATGTCAGACCAGTCCTAACTCGAGGGTCCATACTGAAATTGCAAATTAGAAACCAGTGAACTTGGGAATGTGCTAAATATGCAGGAATTGAGAGAGGGGCTTGAGGGTGAATTCACTGCTAAACTTTCTTCCCCAGGGCTGGGGACTGAATTCTGAGCCTGGCGCGAGCGAAGGCAGGGCTCCACCACCGGGCCACATCCCCAGCCCTTTAAATTTTGAGACAGTTTCAATAAACTGCCCAGGAATGGGCTCGCACTTGCCGGCCTCCGGCCGCAGTGTCTAGAAAAGCTGGTATTACAAGCCTGTGCCAAAACACTCCCTCAGTCCTGGGCCCGCACCGCGCAGCGCAGCGCAGCTGGGGGACACTGTCCTGGGGTGGGGGGAGCCCCGCTTCCCGCTGCACTAGGGGCCCTCCACCTGGCCTCCAAGACTTGAGGAGGGTTGGTGAAGTCTGTGGCGTGCTACCGAGGATAAACGGGTGTGTGGGGTTCAACTGCCGCGAACCCACGGTCCTGCGCAGCTTCCCTCTTCACAGGCCCGAGGCCGCTCCTTACCACCGGGTTGATGCCGGCCATGACACCAGCTCCAGCGCCCGACCCTTCGCGCCTGCGCAGCACGCGGCGGCCTCTGCGGACCTCGCGCGCGGGAACCTTTTCAAAGGCGGCTGCGCAGGCGCTTTGCCCGGTTGCCTGTCCACGTGGCGGCGGGGGGCGGGGCGTCAGGGCGGAGCCCAGGTTAAGGGGCCGAGGTGGCTGCCTTCCAGGGCGGGCCCTTTATGTCTTCATCCTGTGAAACAAAGACTGACAGAACAAAGAAGGGCAGTGCCACGGAGATTCCAGTTCACCTTCAGCTTGGAAGGTTGTGGGCGAGAGATGGAGGATTAGTGATTTCTGCGCCAACCAATTTTCAGGCCTTGCCCCGAACCCCACTGACAGCTGAACTCAGATATAATAAGAACCAATCTAAGACTGGTTCTTACACCGTGGGCAGCAGCAGTATCACCTGAGAACCTTTTAAAAATGCAGGTGATCAAAGTTCCCCCCACAACCTACACAGACACATACACCGCACACCCCTGCTGAAATCAGAAACACGGAACCAAGAGCCCAGCGTTCTGTACTTTAACGTGGCCTCCAGCTCTTTCTGATGGGCGCTAAAGCTCAGCCTTGGGTGCGCATTAAAATAACCTGTGGAGCTTGAAAAAGCTTTGGTGCCTGAGTCCCATTCCGGAATATCTGATTCTAAAACGTAACCAAGGTGGAGAGCCACTGTTTAGGTAAAACAGCTCACCCCTACCATCCTTTTCCTCTGCAGGCGAAGGTCACCGTTTCTGACCTGTGATCTCTTTTGCACTTTCTTGAAGGATGCTGTGCCTACCTAGCTAGGGAAAGCGTAGGTAACCTGGAGGGCTAGAAAGGGGAAGAGGGTGTATCGCAGTCGTGGTGGCTTTAAACAGCCTTTCTTGTCAAGATAGGTCTTGACCTAACCAGATGGTTATTTCATAATTAAAGTTCTGTTAGTTTTGAAATTGGCTGTTTATTTATACGTTCAAGTGCAGTAGAGCTAGGTATGCTCTGCCACTGTATTTTTGGTCTGGAACAGATACCTTTTGGTTCATGAGTTTTTAGCAGCTGAATCATGTGGGACCCTTTGGAAGACTTTCCTAAATTGAAAAATATTGGAAATTTCTTTTCCACAAAGCCAGGAATTTGCATGATAATTTTTAATGCTTGTGTCTTTCTATCTGGCAATTTACTACAAGGAATATTCAAAATTACTTATCTTTCACCCAAAATAGAAAGACTAAAGGCAGGCATTGGTTCCTTGTGATGTTATAAAATCCAATTAAAGTATTCAAGCCAGGAAACAAGAGCGATGAGATGTCTCACTTTCCATCTTTTTCAGAGCAAGATTTTAAAATTTTATTCCTAAATGCATAGGATGGTAATCACCTTTGTGTGACAACAGACTGTTTCTTTGTATTTTACCATATACATCTTTTTTAATTCTCCATTATAGATCATGCATATTTTTGAGATTAAATTTGTACTTTGGTAGCCATAAAAAAAATGACTAACAATCAAATTGAAAGTAATAGTTAATCAGTGTTAGCAGAGAAATATCAGCCCTTTGTCTTTTCCCTTTGTGGTCTGTCCAAATAGTAACTAGTAGTCTTGGTTATAATTTTGTACCAATAATAGGCAACAACTGTTAGAGAAGGCATGCTTCATACAAGTTCTTAATCAGTGATTGTGGAAAGCCCTACTTATCACAGTCCAGAAAAGTCCACATTTGTAATCCTATGGAACAGTTATTGGAATTCTAATAAATTAATTCCACTCTACCACTTCCATTGCAATGCATGGTGTGAATAAAGATACCAAGGCATATATGTAGTTGTGGGGATCCAAGGAGGTCCTAAATCCAATTAGTATGATGGCTAACTGGGACAAAGACCTCATCCTAGGACCAAACTTTTATTAACTTGTGAAGCGGGGAGTGGCCTGGGCATAAGTGACTGCAGGAATGGTGAAAAGGACTTGAGTAAGTGCCATGAGAGACCTGAAATCACCTCTGCTATATATATATATATATATATATATATATATATATATATAGAGAGAGAGAGAGAGAGAGAGAGAGAGAGAGAGAGAGGTGGAAAGAGTAATTTGCATAACACTATTTAAGGTAGTATCTAATGTTTTGGGGTTAGTGCTTCAGTTCTGATGTGTAATTTTTTTTGTCCTGAGAAATCATAGCCTCTTATCTCGAAGCTCATTCTCAGCCAACAGCATGGCTACACACGGCTATACAGGACCTAGCTCACAGATTATTTGTGAGCTGTAGGTGGGGCTTCACTGACTCGTTGAGGTGTTGTAACAACTGCACATCATCCCCTCAGCTAGACCCATTTGCATTGCTTAAAGCCAATTGAGGGGAAAGGGAAATGTCTTAGCAGCTCTGTATATATCAATACACAGACACCAGCCCAGGTTTAATCAAAATGGAGACAACTGCTATTCTTTCAAAGAGAGTTGTCCAGGTGGTCCTCCACCAGCAATGGCAAGCTTTTAGAGTTTTCAATACAACCAGCGTGCCTGCCATAGGTTTGCTACCACTGTATGCATACGAGTTGCAAATTGGCTCTGAGCCTTTGGTAGTTGGCTTCCAACATGGCCACAGGTTAATCCACACCTTCTGGTGTTCAAAGCCTGGTATTGTCCCCTCCCACATCATACCATGAAGTTTGCTATTGCCCCCTCTCATGTCATACCATGGATTGTCTGGGCAAACAGAACAAAGCAATAGTGATGGTATGCCACTTCAAAAATTATTATAAGGCTCTGGGATGTGTCTTTCTGATCATTCATTTTACAGCTATTTCAGAAAAATCTAGGATAGTGGAACCAGTCACCAAAGGCAGAAGGTATCCTGAGACTGAAGAAAGAGGTGGACATATCCAGGAAGGATAGAATGTAATTCACAGGTGCCTACAGATAGAAGCAGCCACAAGTCCAGCGATGGCAACAAGACACTAGTATCCTTGTACCCCTGAGGTAGAACAAAGAGTTTTATGTGCTAAACTAGAAAAAGATGAGCCACAGTCAAATGGAACATGCCTGGGCTTTCTCAAAAAATTATTAGTATGTCAAAACTCAGTTTTTAAAAACAGTCTGGGCATGACATTAAATGCTCAACTGACTGTCTTCAAGACTTGCTCATCCTGTAAGATTTAGAATGCACATGGAGGTCACCTGGTGGACAAAATGTCAGTTACAAACCAAGATGGCTGTGGTCAGGTCATATTGCATCCCAATACCAGCTGTCACATCACTAGGACATGCAGATAGCAGACAGACACACACACACAAGAGAGGCCTGTGTGACAAGGTACTGAGACTCCAGTCCACAGTCAGCATGTACCAAATGCCTGCCAATAGTCAGGACAGAGCTTGGATCCTGGTCCATGCCTGGCTGAACTGCGGGATGATTGCAGCCCTGACCTTCAGCGTGGCTGCATCCTGTGAGAGACTTGGAACCACAACCACCTGCAAAGCATCCCCAGAAACTAAGAGAATACATCATTTATTGCCATTAAACATAATCTAAGCCATTAAACCTTGCAATAATTTGTTATATTGCACAAGATAAATAAATACAGGGCCTATTCTCTGCTTGAACCAAGACTGAAAGAGACTCGGTTTTCCTACACTGTAATCTTACTTAAGGTTTCTTGAGTACCCTCATCAGTCACATGAGATTTTTTAAAGTGTATGAAGGAATTTTATAGACTGATATTTGATAGCTTTGACCCAAGACTATCATGAAACAAGCAGATGTTTATAGTCATATAATGGTCACACTTTTTTTATCAGTACACAAAGAACTTTCCATGCTAAAACTGAAATTTCAAGATCCCAAAGTCTCAGAGAGGCAGTTTTACAGTGACTATTTTTTATGTTAGTAAATAGAGAATAAAAAAGGAATGCTGAGCTTTGAGTATTTCATTCTTAGGAATGATACCTGTGCCAGAGCATGAAGTCCTTCCCCAACCACCCATCACAGATTAGTACATCAGATTTCCACTTTTTCCTCCATGGCTTAGAGACCACAATCTGTGTGTGTGTGTGTGTGTGTGTGTGTGTGTGTGTGTGTGTGTGTGTGTTGTGTAGTATATCATATATAGTATATCATTCGTAACCAACAAAAATTTTTGTAACATTTAAACAAATCTTAATAATCAGGTGAATTTCTTTGCCTTCTGTGTATTCTCACTACTTTTGCCTGGAGGTTTCAGTGATACTATAGAAACAGCTTTACTTACTGTGTGAAAAGTCTGTATCTAGGAAGTCCTTTCCTTGGATAGAAATTTTGAAATCTATTTCAGAGACAGACCAATATTGCTGTCCTACATGCTTTGGACATCAGGGGAGGCAGAGATAACATGAAGTAGATGTACTTTTTCCTACTTCTTCCACTAAGAACAGATTCTGCATGTTATGTATCACCCAATGTTGGAAGGCTCTGAGGGGTGAAAAGAAGCAGACACACCAGTTAGAACCCCATGAATGACAAAATACTGTTTGTTCCCTTCATTTTCTTTTTTTTTTTTTTTTCCTGCTTCATACATTCCTAACTGGTTTCTGGAGAAGCTGGCAATTCAGGAATCACCAGTGACCAACTGCCAGAACTCTCAAGCTAAATGATCCAGAGAAGCATTAACACAAAAACTGTTCAAAAATAACTTCTGTAGTCCATCCAACCACGGCAGAAAACTGTGTCCCCACGCCTACCTCCACTTGTAATGTGAGGAGCTGTCTCTCCTTGTAATCATAAGGAGATTTTTGGCTTTGAAGATGGGCAATGTCATGGTCCCATAAGCTTAAGTACACTGCTTTGTACTGTTCCATTCGTTCCCTAAGTTATAGAACTGAGCATTGTCTGGGCCATGTAAGAGATTCCTAATAAATATGTGTTCACTTATGCACTGAGACATGCTAGTAAGCCATTTCTTACCTGAAAGGTTTTCATTTGAGGTTACATGTTACCTGTATGTAGTAGACAAGTGAAGGAAATTAAAGATCTAATAGTGTTTCAAATACAGATAAAATCCTGCAGCCATACAATGGTTCCAAGATACCTTTATGAAGAGAGAAATGAGAAATAACAATGACTTGAACAGACATCAGACATTAAAAAAGATACCATGGTCCTTGGCATACAGTAGATGCTAAGAAGTTAAGTAAATATCTCATCCATTTTCAGGGGCTCTCAAAAACAAGAGTAAATCAAATTTTAAAACAAATAATTTCACCTTTTCAACCCTTAAAGATATGTGTACATATTGAGAAGTGTATATTCATAACCATAAGAGTAACAGATTTTAAATTCCTTGAGGACTGAGGCTGAATATTACTCATTCTTCTAGGGCCTCTATCATGGTCCCTCAAATATGGAAAGCATTCATTAAGTGATATAATTTGAATTTATTGTGAAATATTATAAAATGGAATTTCTAGCCTATGTGTGGGGAAAAAATGGAGACGAAAATGTAACTGTCCTGGGGAAATGTAGTGCTTTGACCTAAATTCATCCCACTGCTTACTCTGCATTCTTTTTATTTTAGAACATAGATCAAAAGCTCTGAGCAAGGGACAGACCCACACTGCTGACATCACTTCTCCACCACATCTGGCCATGCTTGGATGTCGGCTTCCTTCCTACATAAAAAAATATGAAAGTAATTAATTATAATATAATGGGATTCGAACTAAAAATTGTCGAGGAGGAGGAGGAGCACCTGACCTAAATGGGAGGCGCAGGCAAGGCTACCCAGAACAGAAACCCAGACTGAGATTTGTGGAGCACAAAGGAAATGGAGGAGGGTAGGAAAAGTGTCCCTGGAGGGGACATTGTGGTAACCAAGGCCACAGACCTGAGAGCAGAGTGGCTGAAGGAGTGACAGCAGTGTGGTTTGGCTGGAGGCCAGCAGAGAGCAAGGCAGGTTATGGCAGCAGCTGCAGCCCCTGGTGGGTCCCTGTTACTGTCACAAGGAGACAGGCTGGAGGAGGCCACGCTGGCGGCCAAGAGGTGGTGAAAGAGAGGGGTCAATGGCTCCCTTTGAAGAGGGATGTCTGGGGAGGAAAGCACTAAGATCCAACTAGCTGGGCTCGATCACATGAAGCAAAAATAGAACAGGGGACCCCCAAGGCTTGGGGAGGGGGGCCGGGCATTCACTGATGGAGAAAAAGGCAATAAAAAAAAAAGGAGCCACAAACACCATAAACTTCATTTTACCCAAGGCCATCTCTGATCCCAGAGCAACTTTAATACAGAATTTGTCCTTTTCCACAATAAGTACTTAGCTGAGCCTTTGAAAAGTGTTTCAGAATATCTCAGAATTATCCACTGGAGAGACAGGCTTTTGGCATTTAACAGTGTCACTGTTCAGAGATGCTCTTTCCTTGTCCTTTTCATAGCACTTGAGGACCTGTGGGTAGAATTCTCTCAGAGCAGTGTGAAAATATCAAAATGAAACTCTCGCGCTGCACATGGGCACCCTCTCCATACAGCGGCTCCAGCCTCAGCTCCTCTGGGGGAGGACAGAAGAGGAGGCCGAGTCCTGGAACAATCACAAGGGAGCTTAGGAAGCCAAGCTGCCTCATCCATCTATTCCCTGTTGAAAGAGATGGATAAGCCCGGCTGCAAAGTCACCAGAATGTCCTCGTGTGGCTCTGCACAGCTGGTATTCAAGTAACAAGCACATATTGGAAGACATGATGGGTTGTCAAGACAATAAAGGGTCCTTAAACACTGTCATGAAGGATCCTTAAAGAGATAGGACCCTCTGCCTGTGAGATGCTGAAGAGTCTCTGAATCTAGTTACACTTCTGGCAAGAGAATTGAAAAGAATGTCTTGGATACATATGTCTGCTTTCGCCTGTACCCACTACCCTGTCTTCCCCCATAGTAGTGGTGAACTGTCTGTGCCCTTACCTACATCAGTTCCTCTGCAAGTGCTTTGGGCCCTGCCTCTTCTTATCTGCTCAGGGATAGTCTCTCTCTCTCTCTCATTGCATCATTAATTTTCCTTTCACCACTGGATCTCTGCTAATATGTGCAAGTACCTGCTCCCTAGAGGTGTACCAAAATGGGAGTGTGAGCACTCAGCCCTGGGAACAGGCAATAATGGGATGCATTTTTGGGAATTTAAACACAGTAATGAAACAACTACATCAGTCTGCTTTTGATTATCACTGTGTACTGACAATTCTGTGAATTTCCACAACAAAATTACTTACCTCAATTTCTTTATCATACATTCTAAATAATTGGTATGATTTCTATTGAGTTTTAGTAATGCATCTAAAAGGGTAGAATCAGCATATTTTAATTGTTTACCATTTAGTAAACATTATATTTATATAGAAGTTCCTTTGGGGGACTCCCACTTATTCAGCTGAGCCTTGACATGTGTGGGTCAAATGCACACACTTATTTTGGAAATTTACACAGGTCCAGCATGGCTCAAACTTGTCTCACATACAGTTTGTCTCCATCCTTTTGAATAGTGCATATTCTTGAATATCAACCATAGGTTTATAATAAACAGTGACTGCAAAGATGAACAAACTGAATGGAGGTTATTTCAATTCTGCTATAGTATGTGACCACATGGAGTTTTATTTATTCTTTTAAGCTGCTTTTGTTTGTTTTTTGAGATAGGGTCTCACTCTGTAGTTCAGACTCGCCTTGAACTCATTGCATAGCCCAGGCTGGCCTTGATATGCTTTTAAACTTAAAAGAGGAAAATTGGCTCATGATAGCTAAATCTTGAAAACTACCTGACTGTCCATCAACAGATGAATAAAGCCAATGTGGGATGTACTACTCGGTCATAAAAAGGATAAATTCACATCATTTAAAGGAAAATGAAGGCTGCTTGAGACCATCAATCATAAGTGACATAAATCAACTACTAAAGGTTAAATATCACATGTTTTGTCTTACATGAGAAAGCCAAAGTATAAACAGTTTAAAGACAGACAATGAAAATGAGAGAGGTAAGACCTTTCGCACATGGGAGGAGACCTAGGGATAAGGAAAGAGGAAATAAAAGGAATTAAGATGCAATAGGATTATACAATTCTTTATGATAATTGTATGGCAAATATGTACTAATAAAAAATATGTACTAATAAAAATATGTACTAATAAAAAAAATATATATATATATATATATATGTACCAGGGATCAAACTCACTACCTTGTGCTTGCCAGGCAAGCACTCATACCACTGAGCTAAGTCCCCGGCAAAAAATATATTTGGAAAAAAGAACTAAAATGGAGTATGAATTGAAAGATGCAATATTTTTGTTTGGGCACTTTATACATTAACTGTTTACTGTATTAGAGTAATGATATGTTTAAATCGAAGCTTCTTCTCCTGTTTTAACTGTGCATTGTCTCGTCATATAGCTTTGAAATTATTCCAAGTGTGTATGTAGTCTGCTAAGTGAAAGACATGCATTTTACCCTCCATGCTTTCACAAATTATGTTACCCTGTATGAGGCCCCATCTGTGAGCTACTGACCTCACGCTCCATCTGGACTGCACAACAGACAGCTAAGCGCCTGGCAGGCGATTTGATAGTTTAAGCAACGGTAAGACTGCACTGTCAGCCACTTCTCCAAAGATGGGAAGAGAGAGCTCATATTCTCCCAGGGCGCAGCCTATCAGCACTGAGTTAACCTCCTAGGCCGCTCTGACCAGTACCAACACTGCCTTCAGACATGGAGCCACCCTAGGTGTCCAGGTGTTGGGTACCATCTTGCCACCTCACTTGAGCAGCTCCTACAAGGGGCACCTTGCACTCCAGTTAGGCTTTGCTTTTCATGAGAATTGTTTCCATCCTAATTTGAGCAATTAGCTGAGTGTGGTGGCTCAGGCTTGTAACCCCAGCACTCGGGAGGCTGAGGCAGGAGGATCATGGCAAGTTCAAGACCAGCCTGGGCCACAAAGTGAGCTCCAGGCCAGCCTGAACTGCATAGCGAGACCCTGTCTCAAAAAAAGAGAAAAAAAAACCTAATTTGAGCAATTAGATTTCAGTAATCTTGATTGTAAGTATTACAAACTCAAAGAGGGAAAATTGTCTTTGTATGTCAATAAACCAGAGGATTCATGAAATTCTATATTCATTACATTAGCACAATGCATAGTTGTTGGCATGGAATGTATGTAAGTTTTGTGGCCTAGTGGTTTCTTAGGGTCTTCATTTCCCTTTTGAAGACTCTTCTGGGCGTGTAAAAACATTACATTAAACGGCACACTTTTGTTTTGATAATGTTGTAAGCAGTCGGATGCTTAGCCCAACTGTAGGACCTGAGAAGCCCAAGAAAATTACCTCCTCAAAGCAGCTCCACCCCGGCTCTACCCCTGCAAGACTTGACTTCCCTGACCTTTATTCTGACAACACCGTTTCTGTTGAGGTCACCAATTTCCATACTGCTAAATTCAGTGGTCAAGTCCTGGTCCTTTCCGTGCCCTCAATGGCATCTGAAGCAGCCAGATTGATCCTTTCATCCTGGACCTCTGGGATGCCATTCTCTATCTTCTCTACTCCAGCTCCTCTTCTTCGATGTCTTTTTCTACACTGTGCTATTTTCCTGAAACCCCAGGGCTCTGTTCTCAGACCACATCTATTCTGTTCCCTCCTAGCCAGTCCTGAACTGGAAGAATAAATTTCTGGATTTTATTTTGTCTTCAAACAGGATCTTGCTATGTAGCCCAGGCTGGGATCCTGCCTCAGCCTCCTGAGTGCTCATATTAGAGTTGTGTGCCGCTGTGACCTTCTATGTGCAGAGCATCATCTTCACATGTGGCATAGTTGATGTCATTCCCACACAACCTTTCAAGGTTTCCATCTCATTCAAAATCAAATCTGAATATAAGAAAACCTTCAGGAAGCATCAGAATGACCAGCAAGGTGAGGGAGCCCAATGACACAATGCTCTGAGGTTTTTAAGAGGCCAACTGGGGCAACCAAAGCTTCAAACTATCCTTCTAGACCTGAGAGTGTGGGAGGTTACAGATACCTCTAGGAGCTTCTGGTAGGCTGATTCATATGACTTTCAGAAACAGAATTTTGGAGAGGCTTCGTGAAAGGACAACCACCACCCCAAAAGATTTTAGGCCAAAAGATGGAACTGATTACTGCTCTCGGGACTGAATGAGCAAAGGCTTGTCCTGAGTTAAGACAGCATGGAACACTCCCCTGAACAGCTCTATTTGCTTGTTCTTACCAATAAATCTGCAAGCCAGCCCTGGGCTGGGGCTAATTTCTAGAGATCACATTGACCTCCACACATGCCCAAACAGGATGACTTGATCGCAAAATTTTATAAATCTTTTAAAGTACGAATATGTAGACTTTATTAACTCTCAGTTTTATACTTGTGGAGACGGCAGACATTACTTTTCTGTCTTTAATAACCGGAAATGTTTAGAGATAAGCACAGTGTTTAAATCTTGGGGATGTGTAAAATTGTATTCCACAGCATTTGTAGATAAGGCATTGAGTAGTTTAAAGTGTTTATCTACTGCATTAATTGTAATTATACTCCACTGGACTCACGATGTTTTGAAATGCTTTATAAATTGACCTCAAGATCTTTTTTATTAATCATGATTCAAATGCTGAGTTTCTGATGCTAGGTAGCAGCAGCTTTGCCTGAGAGCACCCTCTTCTGTTTCAAAAAGTGAACTGCAGTTCCTGGGCTTCCTAGCAGTTCTGGTTAGGACAAAAGGAATATGTCAGTGCACAGTCCTATTATTAATATAAGCACCGCTTCCTTCAGAGGTTTGCAGGGCTGTGCTGGCGCAGATATATGTACATGAGAGGGAATTAGCAGACCTCAGAGCACAATGATTTGCATTTCTTTCCCAGGAATCCTCGTGGAAATGAATTTTGATTTTTTCAAATATAGAGTAATTACACTAATCTGTTTTCTTTTCCTTGTATGATTTTTTGTTTGAGACCGGGTCTCACTATGTAGTTCAGGCTATCTTTGAACTCACTATGAGTCCAGACTGGCCTCGAACTCACAGTAATCCTCCTGCCCTAGCCTCCTAAGTGTTGGGATTACAGGGGTGAACTGCCATGACAGCTTCCTTACATGATTTTAAAGGGACAGCTGCCATCTATGGTACTTTTTGAACTCAACTATTTGCTTGCTAACCAGCAACTGTCTTGCTTTGAAGTTTAATTATGCTCAAATGTCTATTTTGATATCACTTTGAAGCAGGAGCTTATTAATACACCATAAAAAAGAAAAGACTTTGTTTACTACAACACAGGGGAATCTTCAGGTAATGAGGTTGAATCTTCAGGTAATCTCAGGCAATCAAGAGTGATACATATTGGCAAATGCCAATACTTCACCAATATGCTTTAGGATGCTGGGTAAGGATACAACAGGTCTTTGGAATGGAGTAGCTGGAGGGACTAGAGAAGACCTAGGAGAGGTGACAGAAGTCACCACAGTGTCCACACAAAGCAGCTGGGCAGTCTGGTGGAGTTACAACTGCAGGTAGAGGTGCAGTCACTGAAGACCAGACCTCAAGACTACACCCCATACTTCCTCTAGGGATAAAGAGTAACACTTCTAAGTAGGCATCAATCACCTGGGTAGGGGACCAGGACCTTGACCCACCCCTTCCGGGAAAGGTCTTTGTTTTTTCCACGCACAATTGCTATAGGATTTGCTTTCCTATTGGATCAGTATTACCTAAACAATTATACTTGTAATCCTATTGGGTGATCACAGTTGTGTCCTACCTTATAACCACTTCCCTATTCCATGTCCACCTCACGATTTTGTTCTATAAAATTTCCTTTGAAAAGTAGGCTTGTGGGCAACTCACTTTCCACGTCCCCTTCTGTCTCTCTTAGGCAGAAGCTGTCTTTCCCTCAATAAGTATTCCCTACTCTTAACCTCCATTGTTCCTTAGAGTTCATTTTTTTATTATGGGGAACAAGAATTTGGTGTATTAGACATCTAGCAGGTTGGGAGTTGTATTTCCCTTGTATGATTTGTTCTTCTATTGTTTCTGAAGAACCAGAGCCATACATTGGTGTCATGATTTGTGTCTAGATGTCCCCCCAAAACTTCATGTGGTCAAAGAGTTTTTCCGGAGCTGGCTGAATCTAGATTATGTGATTGATTCAAAGTGCAATGCTGGGAATAGGGTGCTGGGATTAAGGGTGGGTAATTGCTGGTTCAGTTCACTGATGGACTGGCACGGCCCTAATCCCAGTAGACTAGATACAATATAAGGTTCAGAAAAAGGCTTGTCTCTGTCTCCCTTGTTGCTTTCACTGTCTTCTGCCACCATGAATGGTTGCTCTGCTGCCACATGCCAACTTGCCTGGGAGCCAGCCAATTATGGACTGAAACTTATACAAACTGTGAGCTAAATAAACCTTTTCTCCCTTAACTTTGGGTGCGGGGTATTTCGTCTCAGCAACAAGAACTGTAACTGTGATACTGGGTATGGCCAGCAACAGTTAAAATAGTTGTCAGTGAGTGGACCTCTAGGAAGGACTGATGCAGTTTCGGAACATTAACGTTAATAGCTAAACAGAAATTTAATTTCAACAAATGTCTGTTTCTTGCACGAGGAAGCGGGTCTTTTAGGTTGGTTTTTATCAGCATTGATTCACCCACACCTGTCCACCCACACCCATCCCACCTCTCACATTTTGTCTGAAACAGTGTTATGGTTTGTGTTCAGATACCCTCCCCAAACCTCATGCACTCATGGAGGCAGCTGAATCCAGCGTTTGTGATTAGTTCATGGTCTAGCGCTAGGATTGGTGGTGTGAGTGCTGCACCTGTCCAGGGCGGGGAGCCGGCATACAATGTAAGGATGGGAAGGAGGTATGTTTTCCCTCTCTTTTGCCCTTTCACTCTTGCTGTTTGCTATTGCCATGAACAGTTGCCCCTCAGCCACGCCACCCTGACTTGGAGCCAGCTACGTATGGACTGAAACCTCCAAAAAACTGTAAGCTAAATAAACCGTTCCTTGCTTCAGTTTGGGCATCAATTATTTTGTCTCCACAGAGAAAAGTAACCAAGACAACAGTTTCCATGATTGTGTGAAATATTTTTCTAAACTTTAAAAACTTTGTTTTTAAATGCACATGATTTCTGTAGTACCACTATTCAAGTTGTCAAAGTCACACATTTCCATCCTGTGAACAAAATTTGCCCTAATTGACAGGAAGACTTTGGGGCTCAAGTTCTGCCTGGCTCATTCATCCAGAACATCAACACCTCTCATCATTTTTGAATTATGTTCCAAACCTGTAAATTATAGAAAACTGGTATTTGTGCTGATGATTCTTATCTACAGAAATGCAAATTGTGTTGGACAGGAGGAATTATGGGCCACTACTTTGTGACTTATTGTACCCGTCTTCTCATCTATTTGAAAATTCATTTCAAACCTTCTTACTTCCTAAAGATGCCTCTGCTCTCTGAGTTTCTCCCTGAAGCCACTGTATACCTTACACCAGTTCCCTCATTAGTTAATGAGGTAAATAAAGTCTTATGCACATAGTCATTTTGTATCTTTCAGTCAGGATTACAGGATCTTTAAAGAATCATCCTTTATAATATCATCCAGTAGAGTTGGATGGTGTTATTTTTCTAGGATATGCCAAGATGCCATGTTCAATGACTCCTTAATAGTGAAATTGTGTACGTATGCCTGACAGAGAGTCAATTGTTGAAGGTTATTGAAATTGATTTCACACCTTTAAAAAACACCCCCAAGCCTTGCAAAAGATATGTCCACAGCACAGCAAGAATTATTTGAAATACATCTTTAATTTTAGAAAAATCAATATGCAATCTACAAAATACTTTGTTACATGATTAGTAAGGCTCAATCTGTTTTATACTCATATTGATAGGACATAAAATCATATTTTGAGTAAAACGTTATAATAGTCATATTAATGTAGAACTTCTAACTGAATTTGTAAGAAAAAGCATAGTTCCAGAATGACAGGAACTAAAATCCAAAACTATCTAAAAAATACACAAAGTCAAAAGTTCCAGGCTTTATTTGGTAGAAAATACCCTTTTTTAAATACCTTTCTTAATGGATAAACTATTGTGATTCCAACACAATAAAGAATGTTCTTTTAAATTCAGACCTGCACAATTGATTATGTAATGATGGAGCCCTGGATGCATTCACACAGCTAATAAAATTGCAGTAAGGTGACTAGACCAGAATGATTAGTGTGGTGACTTGTCACATAACATCATCTCCTCGAAAGGCTGCAACAGTGCCCATCAAACAACTGACTGCAAACCAGTCCAGCTCAGAAAGTGGGCTACCTTAAAACGCTAGGAAAGGGGTGGTTGGCTCTCTTCCTCTTCCCTTAAAATCAGAGGTTTTGTGAAGATCTCTATTTACTTTCTGTCAAGGAGATTCTACTTCTTAATTTGTAAGTTTAAATGAATTCTACCTGACTTCTCACTTAGAGAGCCCCAGTCACACTTGACCTTCCTGCCATATCTAAGGTCAGCAAAATTGTATTAAAAAGCTTCTCATTCCCACACAGAATGCTAAGTAATGAGTATTTAAGGTCCTAATAAATGTGCAAATTGACAATGATGCTGTCGCACCTGCTATTAATGCTATCAACCTTTGCATTGGGCTGAAACTCAATTTGAGCTTTCATTAGTCTTTAGTTACTATATTTCCAACACTGGATTTTGAGATATTCCTGAGAGCTGGGCAGCCTGTAACTAATTCGAGAAGTGAGGTACCATAGACACTAGTCAGCCTGTGAACCACGAAGGGGGAATAACTGAACACTTTGCTGAATTTATTTGAAGGTGTAAATATTTATTGAGTTCTTTATGGCGAGGATGCCACAGAGCACACTTAGAAAGGAACAACAGCAGTTACCTAGCTAACTTCCCTGGGACTGCAGTACAGCATCAGACCTGATGCATCCATATCTTCCTGAGCACACGGAGGCTATGCCAGAGTGAGCCCTTGCTGGATTATAAGGAATGATGACAGGCTTTTAAAAAATTATACACACACACACAGACATGCACGCACGAATGCACGTATTTGCCCTCCTATACATCAACAGTGAGTTGTCAGCATGTATTATGAACAGTGCCTCTAGTGATGTTAAAAAAAAGAGCAACATCAATTCATTTGGACCATGACTTTTGCAATATGTGCCTTAATAGTAAGAAAAAATAAAAAGCAATAACTTCTGTTGACTGATACAGATCTTCATACGTGTTTGTTTTAATCTGTTACTTGAACAGATTAAAATGAGCGTATTACAATATTAAATAAAACATAGGAGATAAATTCTGTAGGCCAACAAATAACTGTTATTTGGAAGAACATTTTATCAGTTTTGACTCAAAACAAATCTGGTAAATAGAGAAAAATGGCTCCTAATCACATTTAAAACTCAACATATATTAAAGGTGTGTTAATACCTCCTGCAAGTATTTGTTTTTTCCAACTGAAAAATACCTAGAGTATAGATTTCATACATTTTAAAATTCTGAATTGTCACTGTAGATATTAAAAAAACTTATAAGCAGAATTATAGCTGCTAATGTTGTTGGTTTTTCACTAGAAACTAACCTACTACAGTCATTTCCTGCTTTGAGGAAATGTTTCCTCTTAGAAATATAGGCAAAATAGTCTAGTGTCTCTTATGTTAGGCATCTTTTAAAGAAAAATACTCAAAATTAAGTAGGATTAGCATAAAATAGCAAGATAGTAGCATCAGCATAACATAATCATGCTATGATTTTACTTCTACTCCAGAGGCTTATGTTAATTACAAATAATACTTTATCAAAGTATATTCTTAGAGTATACTTTTAGAAAACAACATTCATGAGCTTTAAAAATTCACCTTTAATGTACATAAATATTCTAACTAGCACCCAAAGCTCTTATTCCAATTTGAAAGGGTGCCCGCCAACCAAAAGGCAGTATCTCTTAGTGACCTGTACTAAAATTTGTGTATCACCAGAAATAGCTCCTTCATCACACACTCCGGGATATAAAGACACTTCGAACATGATAAGCCAGTAGGGGAAAAACAGGTGCCAAATACAGCCAAGGATTGTTTATCAATAGGGCCAGAGGATAAGAACAGAAATAATGCAAAACCACAGACAATTCCAAATCTGCATTTCGGTCTGTGGCTTGTTTCAGTAACCCTCTCTGCCTAAGCACGTTTCAAGAAGGGGGAAGAGGGGATATTAATTACTTTAGTTCAGGTCCCCTTTGTGTTTTTCCCTCTGGTACAGGAAGAAGAGGAAGGATGGAGGGATATGGTGCTCAGATAACAAAACCAGTCAGCCACTGAGTAATCAAAATTCAAACCCCTTTCAGACAGGCTGGCTACCAGGTAACGTACACATCGGGTAACAGTGCTGTGAGTGTCAATAGGAAGTAAAACATCACACGAATTCTAGATTCATTTTAGATCAAACCCACAGGGCAAAAACATATCAAAAGAATGAGAGAAAGATGGTCTAGCTTTAGTCTAAACTTTTCTAAACACAGCCTTTGGACCTGACTTAGCCCACCACTTAGAAGTCACGGTCGCCATCTCACACAGTCACTCAATTCTGCCCTTTAGGTGGTTTCCGCACATTGCATATTTGACAAACGACTAGCAGCGTCTCTCCCGGCTGCTCCTACTGCGCGATGCAGCTGCCGGCTCTATTGGCATCTTCTCCATCAATTTTAATCCACTTCTTTTCTATTTCAACCTGTTATGCAGAAGCAAAACACAGGCAGCATTAGCAGATGTGAGGCAGCCCTGACCCCAGGGGCGCCCTCTCCACACAGGAGCCAGGAGCCACGCCACCCCCCTGTGGCCGCCACCTCCCACCACAGCTGGGCAGAGCTCTCTGGAGTGATGGAGCCCCAGTCCTTCTGCCAGGGGCCACATCTAAGATGCATCAAGTCAAACATAGTTTTTATCCTAATTTTTTATCATAAAAAGTTTCTAAAATATGAATTCACTTTAATTTCACATATAAATTACATACTTTTTGAGGAAAGATCTGCAGATCTGGTTACGCATGAGGTTACTTATCCACCCCCCCCATCATATATCCAGCCACCGGGCCCCCTGAGATTTATCACACACCCCAAATTACCTAACTAAGACAAACTAGTTTGCAAACTAGTAGCCCAGTTACTCTGCCAGTTATCATTTTTATCTCAGTTCAAATGACATTTCATGGGGACCCTCCTGGACATGTCACCTACTTACTCACTGTTGGTTTGCTTCCCCCACTCGAAGCTCAGTAAGGACAGGGGCCTCAGTCCCTCTCGCAGCCTGTGCATGTGCTGCAGCCCCTGCTACCACGACACTGCTCGGCAGACACCTGTCACTTAGAAGGTGGCATTCAAACTGCCACGGTGCCTGTCACTAGCAAACACTAGCTAAAAGCTGCTTTCTTATGTAATTTGGTGCCTCTGACTGAAACCGTCCAAACCTGGTATAGCCTATGACAAGAAACGGGGCACGAGGGAAGCCTCCCCGCCCTGCAGCACACATCAGTCCTGTGTCACACTCACAGCTCTAGTGCTATGGGTCAGGACCCCAGCAAGAGCGCTGGGCTGAAGACTCATGTGAAGACAATTAATGGGGGGGGGTCCTTCCCTGTCCACATCTGGGCTGAAAAAAGGCCCAGAGGGTGCAGAACAGGCGCAGGAGACGTGGGCTTCAGTGCAGCATCTTAAAGGCAGCTGCCAGTTCCCCAAGAGGGGGACCCCACTGTCCCAGCCGGTGCACCCGCCCATCACTGGACTCAGGCTGACTCAACAAGGGGTGTGACCTTGGGCAAAGCAGCTCTCTTCAGCCAGCACAATCCCCACTGCAGGGACAGTGAGTCCGTGAGGATGGCAGGCACAGGGCAGCATCTCCCCACCATCAATTTCAGCAGTAGGGAAGATTCACAGGGCCCCAACATGCATACTTCTAAACAGATGGTCCGAAACAATCCAGACTCTCATTGTGACATCACAGGGCCACCAGTGGGTGGATTCTCAAAAGCAAGACATGAACAGGAAATCAGCAAGGCATTACTCACAGCTGAGATCCCAACAACATGCAGATTCTGAAATGCTGTCAGAAAATATAAATGTTGTTCACATGCAAGACAAGAAGAACACACAGCCAGGCAAGGTGGTGCACACCTGTGATCCCAGCTACTCAGGAGGCTGAGGCAGAAGGATCATAACATAAACTTTTCACTACCTGTTATGCACTTTGCAATCTCTATGAGTTGTAAATTACATTTTCTGATTTAAAAATATTTAAACAAAGCCAGCAACATATGTCACCAGCAATGTTTCAAGATATGGGAAATATGTGGCAAAATCTTCCATCTATCTACTAGTGGTGATGATAAAATAGAAAAGTAAGTTCAGAAACAGCGCGTGGCACTCCGATTCATCTGGCCCAAGCTGCAGAAGAACTGATCACGAACATTTAAAACTCGCGTAATAGAGTGACTCAGTGTTTCCCAAAACATGCTCCGCAGAACTGTGCTCTGCAAGATACTGACGTGTGGTTGACACACACACACCACCAGACAAGACTCCACAGCCAATGAGTTGGGGGAAACTATGTTAAGTTTAACAAGTTTATTTATTGCTGGATTTCACAGTCTTTGTTGAACATTAATTTATTGTATGGCATCTCCCAACTTATTTTTCCTTTGGGTTATTATATAAAACACAACACAGTTTTGGGAAATAATATTCTCTCTCTCTCTCTCTCTCTCTCTCTCTCTCTCTCTCTCTCTCTCTCTCTCTCTCTCTTTCTCTCTCTCTCTGTCTCAGACAAGGTCTCCCTATATAGTTCTGGCTGGCCTTGAACTCACTAAGATCCTCCTGCCTCAGCCTCCCAAGTGCTGGGATTACAGGCATGGGTTTGGCAAGACAAATTCTTTTCTAGCATGACAATTTTCTTTATCATTATGCTTATAAGATACAAATACATTTTTAATGTCCTCTTTCCCATTGAAAGATGTAATATAAGTTTTCCTCAACACAGACCATCAAGTTTCCCCAGCTGAGCTCTTGTCTAGGTCCAATATCAATACATACAGTCAGTCAGGAAGGCAAAGCAAATACTTCAAGCCAAACCGGGGCGCCCCTCTGGAAGTCCCGGCTTGAACTGAGGGGCTTGGGACTGTACCTGGAGGTTGTAGCAAGCTCGCTGATGAATGTTCTTTTGCGGCTGAATGTGACTTTCCACACCCAGGGACCTGACCTCTGTGCGTGAGGCACACGTGTCTGCCATGGAAAACTGAACAGTGGCGAGTGGGTACCAATCCCAGGGAATCTCCTGGTCAGATCCAAGTTCTAGTTTGTATGACAAACAGTGGGGATGATCAGGACCTTAAGGAAACAAAGTAAAACTATTTCAGCGGTCACTGGACGTTTTTGCTGAACATAAAAGGCACTTGGAATCCCGAGTGTTACAGCTGTACAAACTCCATATTAAAAACACACTATCAAAATTCACAATCATGAACGAAGTAGGGAGAGTCCAAATGCATGGAAGTACTGGCTCTAAAGCAAGTGTCACTTTATTACAATACACCTGCACACATTAACTCTTAAAGCTGTTTTCAATTACAAGTATTTCTGTTTGCTCTCATTAAAATGCTACTATTTCTATGAAACATTAAGTATTTGGCCACAATGTGTTTCAGGTATGGAAACCTCTTTCTCTTTAAGCAGCTCTTCCAGTAATTCTGCATTTATTCATTTTCTTACCCCTGTGCTTGTAGATCATGCAAAGGTAAAATTTTGCTCAAATTTGGTCATAGTATTTGAAGAAGCCTGATTTTAAAAGCAAAACTTAGGATATTATTAAGTGTAGAAAACATTCCAAGTTAAGCACGTTGTTTTTCAGTAAAACAGATTTTTTCACTGCTGAAATTCTCACACTCCTGAAAAGCTTTGACTGGAACAGGTAGAATAGAGGGAGGCGTATTGGCCTTCAATATCCCAATCTAATATCTGCTCTCACTCAGTGGAGCATCAACACTGGGCCGGGCCAGCCTCTGCGCCACACTCGAGAGTTATGGCTCGTGTCTAGATAGCCCCAAAGCCTCATGAGGACACAGACGGAACTTTTCAGAGGCTATTGGACCTCGGGTATGTGATGCTGGTTGTGTGTGTGTGGTCCTTGCATTAAGGCCTGTGACAACTAAACAAGTCCACCGATTTGCTCAGCAAAGTTTGGGGGTAGATAACGGGAAGGTCCTCCCTCCCAGGGAGCCTGGAAGGGATAAATGGAAGGCAGGCTCCTGCTGCCGCCGCCTGTTGGCTTGCCGTCTCCTGCCTGCTTTGCCATGGACTGTTTCTCCTCTGCGATGCCCCTCTGCTGTTGCTATGCCACCCTGCCCCAGACCCAGTTGACCATGGACTGAGACCTCTACAAGCTGAAAGGTGAAATAAGCCTTTCATCCTTCAACTTTGGGTGCTGGATATTTTGTATCTGCAATGAGAAAAGCAGTAACCTAAGACACCAGGGATATTATTTCTATCAGAGATGCAGGTGGGTCACTCAATTTGTGTGCATGCACATGTGTGCGTGTTCTTATAACGGAGCAAAAAAGTTTCACTATAATAACTTTGACCACCGTCATAACAAATGACCACAACTTTGTTCCATTGTTCATAACATCTACGTATCTGAATCTTTTCTTAAATGAATGTATGAGACAACTCTAATTTTAAAAGCTAGATTAAATTATTGTACCACTGACATAGTTTAAAAGAACATTTTCATCAGAGTATTGCTGTAGGCACAAGAACAAGTTTAAAGGATTTCACTTAATTCCTAAAAGACAAATTGCCTTTCATTCCTTACAACCTGTTTCTTGTAGAGACTAATAGAATTCCAAGCTGCAAAAGTCATCCATCAATTAGCCAACAGATGCTCATTAGCTATCTCTACCACTTACATGTAGGGTCGCACTGCAGTGGCCTCAGAGGGGCTCAGAGCTCGCTACCCACACCGCCTGCAGCAAGTCATAACTTCATCCCACCCACGCACCCAGAAATCTCGCCATCCATTATCCTTTCCCAATTTCTGGCTGCAGCAAGTTCATTTGCACTAACCCAGGGCTCCCCAGGCCTATAATGGGGTGGGGGGTGCTGAGAGCACAACCTCCATACCCAGTGCACCCAGAGGCCATTCCCAGTGCTGCAGTCGCACAGCCACTTACCCTGGAGCCTCAGCTTCCCTCTGCAGAGAAGGGAAGGATGCCAACCTGGCCTTCGTAAGGCAGCAGGGAGGGCTGACCACAGAGCCAGGCGGGAGTGGGGCGTAGTGACACTGTAGTAACTCATCCATTATTACTCTGACAAGCTCAGCTGGAAATCCATTTATCATTATCTAAGGACTATAATTTAGCTAATAAAGGAATTGTGAATTCACGTTTAGAGTTGAAAATGACATTGGAGATGATCCAATTTGATATTCACATTTTGTAGGAAAAAATGTTTGGGGGAAGTTTTGCAGCAAAAAATTGAAGGAAAAATGAAATCCAAGTTGAAGATCTAATACTACCAAAATGCTAGAAGCAAAATCTTTCTACCTATTTCTCTAAAAAGCTGGTGAAAGATAAAACAGCATCATCTTTTGCATTTTGAGATATTTTTCCCGGCTTTTAAAACCTCTAAATACTCTACGGTGTTTACTAACACACTCTTCTTTCAACTCTGGGTCCCATGAAAATACATATCATGTGAGTCCTCAGCGCAAGGCCAGCCTGATTGGGGCTTCACTCATATATGACACACGCATGAATAAATGGATACGAACAAAATATATACACACTGAGCCCCCGTTCACATTGACATTCAAAAAAATGTGAAACTAGTGGCAATGGAAGGGCAAAGTGAGGAAAAGATCAAAGCATGTTATTTGCACATACAAAGCTCCCAAAATGAAACTATTAATCTGTGTTAGCATTTTTTTTTTAAAGGGAAAGAGGAAAAGCCTGTTGTCTCAGTGCTGACCACGAGTGGGCACCCTCGAGCTTCGCTAATGGTTATCTTTCACTCGCATGGGAGCCGCTGATCCCAAATCTCCTCAGGGCTGGAGGCTATCCCAACTCCCGAGGAGCCCAAGCAGTTCACATCTGAGCTACTGAAGGTGGAAGGAAATGAATGGGAAGAGGACAGCACACGTGGAGGGGAAAATTGGATGGCACAGAGCAAAAATGAAAGAGCAAAGCAGAACTGGGCACTGAGGGAGATGTATCTGCTACTCCCATTCCCCTCTCTAATTCGGGGCCACCTTTTACACCTCCTTTAGCTAACCAAGTCCTCATTCATCCTCTTTCTCTTTCTCCTCCTTTTCCCTCTCTCTCTTTGCCTTGGTGGCAGCTCCTCTGTCACCCTTCCCACGTGAGCACAAATGACGAGCTGCTGCCCTCCACACCTCAGGATGCAGTCTGTGAGCTATGACAGGCTGTGAGGCACCCTGCAAGGCTGGCTGCTAAGGCAGCACAACACTGATGAGGTAGCAGAGAGCCGTTTAGGGGACCAACAGCCCTTAATCAAACGGCAAGCCTGAGCCCACAAATTCCCAGGAAGAAAAGCAAAACGCAAATTTTAATTAATGGACAGAACACTAGTTCATCTTTTTCTTTTAGATCCCAGGTACAAAGCACTTTTCCAAGAGTGTAGGTTTTTTAGGAACTGAGTTGAGGGTAATATTTTAAAGACCCTTTTTAAAAAAGGCCTCTCTTCACTAAACATACAACAGATCTAAAAGTCATCTAGAGAAACAAGGTGTCCAGGCCCTACTGTATGCAGCACATGTGGTCCCAGAACCACAGCACTGGGAGGTGGAGACACAGCAGCAGCCGTGCTGACTGACCACCTTTCACCAAGGTGACTCCTGCATAGTTTAAGAGATGCCACCTTGTGACAAAGACTTCCCCTTTGCCCCAAACTTCTTTTCCCTTTCCCCTTCCCCTTTCTAATTCCAGGCCATCCCAAGAGGCGAATTAGAGGGCAGCAAGCTTCTCACTCTCTGCATTACACTCACTCCCTTCCCCTAACACAGATGCCTGCGTCAGTGCTGAGGGAGCCCAGAAGTGCCCCCGTACCCTGTCCCCTGGGCGCTCAGATCCAATCTGAACAAAGCAGCTTTGACCCCGAAGGATTTGCTCAGTGCACTATCACTGCACAGCTGACCAGAACACCTGCAAACCACTGCTCCATGCGTGCCTGGTAGGAAAACAGTCTTCAGGAAGGGACCCAGCAGCCAAGATCGGGTCCAGCCATTCCCCCGGGGATGTCGATTCTTGCCATTATTCTCAGTGAGCTCCACTGTTGGAAAAGACCAAAGGGAGGAGAATACCAGAGCTCTAGAGGACAGGGACACATGGAGTAGGGAGGAATGACCTCTGCCTGGAGCCACACCAATGTCACAAGACAGTGACCTGCCTCACAGCTCACGGCCCAGGCTGCCGCAAGCGCGAACAGCAGAGCCTCACCTCAGAGAGCCTGCCCAGGAGGGGTGGCCCGAGGCAGATGCAGCTGGAAGGGCCCTTATCGAGCATGCTTGAAAAAGATTTCTGAGTTATTTTTTGGATTTTGTGATAGTCGCATAGACATAATGAGATATCCTGGTGATGAGGCCAAGTCTCAACACAAAATTCATGTCTGTTTCACATACATCTTAGCACCACAGACTGAAGGTAGTTCTATAAAATATTCTAATAACTGTGTGCATTAAACAAAGTTTTATTGTGTGGAATTGTCTGTTTTTGACATTCTCCATTTATGTCAATGTTCAAAAATGTTTGGATTTTGGAGTACTTTAGATTTCAGATTTTTGGACTAGGGATGCTCAAACCTGTATGTTTTTCAAGCTCTGATGACTCTGAAAAACACACCTAATTCTAGAATGGGAGACAAAAAGAGTCTAAGCTATCTTAGCTAATGGTGCCATGGGCCTCCTGTCCACCCGAGCCAGACAGACACCCTGACCTGTCCCAGCCCTTGTGTCCCCATGTCCATACACAACCTGTCACTGTTCTGAGACCCCCTCCTCTGACTTTCCTCAACTTTCCCCCACCTCCCCTCTCATGAGGGCAAAAGTTCCACCCTGGATACATTCAAGGCCCTCCTGGCAGCTCTTCAGAACTCCTGGTGCCCTGAGCCCTACCCCAGGAGATCCACTTTAACTGGCAGAGAGGAAGCCTGAACACTGAGATTATTTAAAAGCCCCCAGGAGATCCTAAGGTATGGTCAGGTTTGAGAAATAGTGCTGCCACCCAAAATAAAAATGCTTCATTGGAAGTGCACTGCTGAGGAATGAGTTAGGATGAGCTTAAAGTCCTCTACAGAACTAGATGAACTGTGAGCTGCTAGGAGACAGTGACCAGTTCTCATCCATCTTTATCCCTAGCACTTGATGTGGTACTGGATACACAGTAAGTGCTCAGTGAAGATATGAATGAATGAACGAACTCAGATTCCCCAACCTGCTCCAAATTTACCTCCAGGTAGAAAAAATCTCAGCATAAAGTTCTATTTTGAAAATTTGCTCTTTTGTTTCATTATATCTACTACTAATTTACTCTTCTAAAACAAATATGATGCTAAGATTGTTTTCAAAGTTCTGAAATTCTAGATTATTTCCTTGGCAATTTTTTAAAAATGAACTGCATATTTAATGCTCAGGTTGTATCTACCTAATTTTAAAACAAGTTGAGGTGATCAAATGGGTAAATTCATCCAAAAATCAATTTGGGTAAAAATTTGAGGTAATCTTACTTCAAAGAGCAAGGAGCAAAACCCAAAGAACAAGTTATATTGGCTGAGAATGCAAAGAAAACAGTTTAAATATATTCATGGGTTACAGATGTTTACAGATGAATTAGGTGATCTAAACTTTATTAGATGCATTTTTAATATTTGAGGTTGATGTCAAGAAACCCAACCACTCACATGCACACATTCTCCCTCAGTGCCACCATCCACAATGCATGCCTAGCCTAGGATGGTAATTCTTGTGATATTAAAAACATATAAAATGTTAAACATGTCTGGTAGAAATTGGCACAAGAGGAAACCAGCTGTTTGGTTAAATGTCCTTTCTCCTACCAATCTACATAAGCATGACCTCAGCTGACAAGTGCCATCTGTCTCTGCCTGGTTTCAACCCCAGGAGGTGATTGGGGGTGAGGGTGGGGGGTGGACAGGTAAGCTATTTACACACACACACACACACACACACACCCAACACAGTGCTGAATATTTACTTGAATTTTTATCAGGAAGCCGCTCTATCTTCCACACCACTGCCCGGTAAGCACTCTCATACTTTGCTGATCCCACAGTGACCTGAATGACAGGTTCAGATTCAGGTTCATGTAAATTTCCCAGGCACAATGGTCGGTTCATTTTGGCCTTGAGGGACTTCTGCCTCTGGAGATTCATGGTCCAGAGGGCCTTGATCCACTGAGATGGGACAGGAAAGTGTATCATGATATTGTCACAGCATCTCAAGGACCCGGCGAGGGGCGGCCTCTGAAGTGAGGGGGCCATGTTGATGAAGGCCTGAAGCTCCACATAGGCCCCCTGAACGACAACTACGGACTTGAGAGAGAAGGGAAGCTCGTCCCCGGGATACAGGGTCCTGAACCGCATCAGCTCAAACCGGCAGGCATCCAGTGGCACAAACTTAATGATTCTGTTTTGCTCAAATTCCTGTTCTTTCACACAGTTGTGGAAATGATGGTCAAGAATGTCAATCCACTTTTTTTCTGGATCTTTTTCAAAACCACAGCCATCTCGCTTCTGCAGCTGAAGGTCATTCAAGGTTAAAAAGCATTCCATGTTCCCATTCACAAAACACAGGCAACAGATCTGAGTTATCACAGCACTTTCAACCAATTTCCCATCTTCCTTGGTGACTTTCCCCCAAAAGTTGTCCACAATTTCCAGAGAGATTTCTTGCTCCTCGTAGTTCTTCTTTGGCTTTGAAAGAGCTGGTAGTTTTATCAGCTCCTCCTCCACAGTAGTCAGAAAGTCAAGAAAGTCATGGTATTCCGGGGACCCCAATTTCAGCATCTGTTCTATGTCTGGCTCGTGAACCACTTCCATCTTAGAATGGTATTTCCTCTTCTCTGTGTAAGACACATGTTCAATCTTCACAGTGTGGATTTTTCCTGCCACACTAAAGTTCTCAACCTTGGGTTCAGAAAGCCTGCACTGTGGATCGAGCTGTAACTCTTTGAATGGTTTCTCTAACCCCTTCTCATAATACATTTGCAAGATTCCTCCAGGTAAAACTTTCAGAAAAATTGGTCCCCACTGACGGGAAGACATCATGTTCTTCTTCTCGGGAATTCTCAGCATGAAGGACCATCCAGCTCTGGGCTGACTCCTGAAGAGCGAGTGGGGGACAAAGGAAGAGGCAGAGTCCTCAGCATAGGGACACTGCGTGGACAGATTCCCAAGAGGGTCTTGGTTCTCAGCTGATTGGAGGTGTTCAAGCTTCTCGCAGATGTAGTTGAGTGAGCATTTATTTAGGCTTTTTTGATCAACTGGCATCCCCTTGTCTCTCAGTGAGAACATCTTTCTGTTTCCGGGGGGCTCAAAGCTGAGCTGAGAAGCACTGCTTTCTTCTTTCCAAAATGGACTTGAGAATGCACAGTCCTCCCGGAAATATTGAAACTGGGGAGCATCACTTTGGACCCCTGAGTTTTCAGCAGGCTGAGGGCAAAGTTCATCTGGAAGACCTCCTTTGGGAGCTGGCACTGTACAAGAGAAGTCACTGGGTAAGAAAGCCTGGGATAAGCAGGCTGGTTTTGCAGGCAGTGAGGATGAACCTGCCCCTGTTGGTGTGAGTGGGCTATTTGAAGAAGATTCTGGAATAGGATAAAGCACATGAGTCCCTGCTTTAGGTATGCCAGGAAAACCTGGGAAATCTTTGGTAGGGGTAGAAAGAGGAGAATTACTTGGTGGTCCTGGGCTGAAGTACAAATCGACAACAGGAGAAGAGAGAGGGGTGCTGCTGGTTGAGGAGGATCCGCTGGGGAATTCTTTGAGGCCAGAAAGGTTGAGCTTCAGTCCATTTGGTCTACAGACACCTTGATTCTCCAGAGGGAAACTCCTTGACTTTTGAGACTGAAAAGCAGAATCATCATCAAAGGTGACCCAGTTGCCTGGGTTCGTGGAACACATCTTTGGGAGTAGGTTGTGGTTTGTCAAGGACTCAGATAAGCTGTCTCTGTTAAAATAGAAAAAGAAATAAAAACACTAAGTAAAGGGGTAAGAAACATTACTACCCTGGTGCATGGCTGTAATCCCACCTACTTGGGAGCGTGAAGTCAAGAGAATCACAAATTTAAGACCAGCCTGGGCAATTTAGTAAGACCCTGTCTCTCTCAAAATAAAAAATACAAAGGGCTGATATAACTGAGTGTGAGGACCCAGAGTTCGGTCCCTGGGGGGTGGGGAGGAGTCTACCAGAGACTCACTTTAGGCTTAAGAACACAAAGAAATGATGCACCACACAAATAAAAACTACAGTGGAGCCGGGCGGGAGTGGCACAGCTGGGATCTGGAGTACGCCCCAAGGCGCTCCTGTGGAGGACTGGTCCTCAGGTCCCGGGCCACGGAGAGGTGTGGAGTGTTCAGGAGGCAGCGCCGGGAGGAGGAAGTCAGATGGGGGACAGGGGATGCCCTTGAAGGGCTCCGGTGCCCCACCCTTCCCTGGCTCTATCCTCCACAACTGTGACCCAAAGGCAGTCCTTCCTCTAAGTTGATTACCTCATTTTTTTTTTCTTTTTAGAGTAACACAAAGCTAGCACAGGGGGGCAACCGTATATCCAAAAAATAAACACTGAGTCAAAAACTGTTCTGAGACACTGAAAAGGGCACTTTATAACAATAAAAGGGCCAAGTCACAAGGATGATGTGATAATTATAAATATATATGAATGCCACGTCAGAGCACCAAAATGTATGAAGCAAATCTTGATAGAAATGAAAGATAAAATGGCCAATCATTCAAAGGGTTCAATATTCCACTTTAAAAAGCAAATATGACATCCAGAAGAAAAATCAGTAAGAAAAAAAAGGAACTGTAACAACACTATAGACCAAATGGACCTAGTCAGACAGTTCATCTCATCTGTCACAAAATGAATGCACATTCTTCTCAAGCATACACAGAATATTTGCCAGAACAGATCATATTAGATCACAAAACAAGTCTTAAATTTAAGAGGACTGAAATCAGACAAATATCTTTGCCAACCACAATGGAATTAAACTTTAGAAATCAAAAGGCAAGCTGGAAAATTCACAAATACCTGGAAATGAAGTAGTGTATAACCCAAATAATGGATAAACTGTATCTTCATACAATTACAAAAAGAAGATTAGAGAATATCTTGAGACAAGTGACGATAAGAAACACTGTAACAAAACTTACAGTGAAAGCAGTGCTAAAAGGGAAATTTACAGCCATAAATGGTTCCATAGTAGGAACAATTATACACAGCAGATGGGATAACTTAGAAGAAATGGGTACATTCCTACCAACATACAACCTACCAATCCTGAATCACAGTACTTACCTTGGCAGCACATACACCAATACTGTATCTCAAAGAAAGAGAAAATCTGAACAGACCAATAACTAGTAAGAAGACTGAATTAGTAAAAACACAACAAAAGCTCAGGACCAGATGGCTTACAGCTGAATTCTACCAAACACTCAAAGAAGAATTAATGCCGATCTTTTTTAAACTGAAAAAAAAAGGAGAGAATACTAGCAAATTCATTTTATAGGGCCAGCAGTACTCTGATGCCCAAGTCAAGAAAATAAAACTCCAGGCCAATATCCCTAATGAACACAAATGCAAAAATTGTCAATAAAATATAGTATTTGAAAGTGAAATTCAATAGCAAATTAAAATGACCCTATGCTATAGCCAAGTGGGTTTATCCTTGAGATGCAAAGATGGTTCCATATATAAAAATCAATCAATACAATCTTGACAAAAAGACTCCACAAACTCAGAACAGAAAAATATTACCTCAGTATAATTTCCATCTATGAAAAACCCATACCTAACATTCTCAACACCAAAAGCATGAAAGACTTACTCTAAGATTAAAAAAAAAAAAAAATCATTAGAATTCATAGCTGGGGAAATTAGGCAAGAAATAAAAGGCATCCTAACAAAAGGAAGAATCAAAATTATCTCTATTCATTGATGACATGATATTATATTTAGAAAGCCCTCAAAATTACACACACATGAGAGAAAGAAAGAAAGAAAGAACAAAAGAAAGAAAGGCTTGTTAGAATCAAAAAGCAAACTAACCAAAGCTGCAATGAACACACAAAATCCAGCTGTATTTACATACACCACCAACAAATTATTCAAAAAGGAAATTAAAATAATCCCTTATACAACAATATCAAAAAATACTTTGGAATAAATATAACCAAGGAAGTGAAAAAGATGTACATTGAAAATTATAAAATGTCACTTTAAAAAATTACAAAGCACAATTAAAAAGACATCACTTGTTCATGGACTGGAAGACTTAAAATTGTTAAAAACATCCACACCTCCCAAAGCAATCTACACATTCAATGCAATTCCTATGGAAATATCAGTGGCATTTTATTCAGATGTAGAAAAAGTCCTAAAATTCATATGAAATCTGAAAGGACCCACCAAATAGCCTTTTTTCTAGAGGAAAAAAAAGCTAAAAGACTCAACTAACTTATTTCAAAACATATTACAAAGCTCAGATAATCAAAACAGTATAACACTGGCACAAAAAGTAGACATGGAGATCAAAGGAATAACATATACAGTACAAAAAGAAAGCAGTGATCAAATATATGGTCAAATGACCCCTGACAAGGGTGCCAAGATTACACAATAAGGGAAGGATTCTCTCCTTCAGCAGAGGGTATTCAGAAAATTGGAAATGCACATGCAAGAGTGAAACTGAACCCTTAAATCATACACAAAAACAAGTCAAAAGGGATAGAAGGCCTAAATATAAGATGTGAAAATGTAAAACTCCTAGGGGAAAAAAAAATGGGGAAATCTTCATAGCAATGATTTTGGAAATGATTGCTTGGATGTAGCTCCAAAGTAAAAAAAATAGACAAATGAGACTGCATCAAACTGAAAAGCTTGTGCACAGCAAAGGAAACAAATAGAATCGGAGAAAATATTTTCAAGTCATACACTAAAGGGAGGTGATATAACACACATGAGGAACTCAATGCAACAGCAGGCAAACAAATAACTCCATTTAGAAATGGGCAAAGGACTCAGACACTTCTCCAAGGAAGGTGATCAAGGGCCAGCACACATAGGAAAAGATGCTCACCAGCACTCATCACTGGGGAAGTGAAAATCTAAACCATGAGCTATCACCTCACATCTGCTAGAACGGCCTCGATAAAAAACAAGTAAATACAGTTGGTGAGGATGTGTAGAAATTGAAGCTATTTAAAATGGTACAGACACAGTGGAAACAGTGTGAAGTTCCTCCAAAAACGAAAAGAAAAGAGCCGGGCGTGGTGGCTCACACCTGTAATCCCAGCACTTGGGAGACTGAGGCAGGAGGATCGTTGTGAGTTCAAGACCAGCCTACAAAAGCAAGCTCAAGGCCAGCCTGAACTGCATAGAGAGACCCTGTCTGAAAAAGACAAAAAAAAAAAGAAGAACAAGAACAAGAAAAAAAGAAAAGAAAAAGAACCATGTGATCTACATGATAACCTTACTTCTGAGTATTTATCAAAAGAGCTAAACATTGGAGCTGGGTGTGGTAGTGCGCACATGTGATCCCAGAACTCTTGAAGGCTAAGGCAGAAAGATCAAAAATTCAAGGCCAGCCTGGGCAAATTAGTCACTTAGACTCTGTCTCAAAATTAAACAAACAAACAAAAAAACTTAAATGCTTAGGATGTTGCCCAGTATTCCCCTAGGTTCAATCCCTAAATACCATTTTATTAAAAAATTGAAAAGAAAGATGGTAAAGAGATTATTTGCATACCCACATTCATTGCACCATTATGTGCCACAGTCAGCAGGTGAAAACAACCTAAATGCTCACTGATGGGTAAAAGCATAAATAAAATGGCATATTCTTCAACCCTAAAAAAAAAGGTCTGACACATGCTCCAGTGCCTTGAGCACTTTATGTTAAGTAAAATAAGCCAGTCACAGAAAGACAAGCACTGCATGACCCCACTTATACAAGGTATCTAAAGCAGTCAAATTCATGAGAAAGAAAGTAAAATGGTGGTTGTTGGGGGCTGCGGGGGAGCAAATGGGGTGTCACTGTTCAATGGGTACCAAGTCTGAGCCATGCAAATGAAGAAGCTCCAGAGATCTGCTGATAACAATGTGGATATAGTTAATAATACTGTACCGTGCACTTCAAAATTTGTTACAAAAGTAGATCTCATGCGGTCTCACCACAACTGAGAGAAACTGTAATATCGGGAATCAAATCACCAAGTCTTTAGTTGAGTAATTACTAGGTAACCAAAACTTGCTAGTGCTGTGGAAAACACAGGAAAAAAAAAAAAAAAAGCCCTAAAATTCCAATTTAAAATATCCTTATAATCCACTGGCAGCCCAAAATGACATGAAGTTTATAATTTTGAAACATTCTGAAATTCATGATCTTGTTTATCAAAATGACCTGTAAAGTATGTATTGTTATTCCTGTTTCATAGTTTAGATTCCTTGGGTGTAGTTCCACTAACTAAATCACCCAGCCAGTAAGAGACAGAATCAGGCTTTTTAAATAAATAAATAACAACTTTATGCGATATAATTCACCATAAAATCCTTTTTTAAAAATGTACATTTCAGTGGTTTTTAGTATGCACAGTTATGCAACTATTCCATTATCTAATTCCAGAACGTTCTCCTCCTCACCCCAATAAGCCCTGTACCTATTAGCAGTCACTTCCCATCACCACCCACTCTTTCCAGGCCCTGACAACCCTTAATCTGTTTCCTGTCTCCATGAACTTGCCTTTTCTGGACACTTCCTAGAAGTGGAATCATACAACATACGGCCTTTTGTGCCTGGCTTTCTTTCACCCACCACGTTTTCAAGGTTTATCATTGTATCAGCAATTCCTTCCTTTTTATGGTCGACTCACATTCCATTGTGTGGTTGTACCACGTTTTGTGTATCCATTCACCAGATGGCTGACATTTGGTTTGTTTCACATTTTAGCTTTTTTACAGTCAGTGTTGCGAAGAATATCTGTGTAGAAGTTTTGTGTCATTTCTCTTGCCTACATACATACCTAAGTATGGAAAGAGTTGGGATTGGAGCACGGGTCACTTCAGTCCAACCTGACAGGATAACACACTGATCCGAAATTATCCTAATGATCCCAGAGGCAATGAGCCACATAGACCACAGCACTGAGCCGACGGGGTGACCCAGTGCTGGGCCCTGCCCCGCGCCTTGCTGTGTAACCTCTGGGGTCCTTCCCTAGTCTAAATGCTAAATAGATTGAAACTTTGTCAAAAGCAGAAACTCTGTTACCTCTAAGTCTGGGCCTTCGTGCTTGGATTTTTTTCATTGATTTGTTTATCTTTTGGTACCGAGAATCAAACTCAGAAACTTGCTTTCATCAAGCAGGCGCTGTGCTATATCCCCAGCCCCTAGTGCTGGAATTTTTAAGCATACATTCAAGTAATCTACCGAAGAAAATAAAATTGCAGAGCTGCTGATGTGAAAACTTAAGAGCTTGGTGGAATAATGCCCATGGGCAAGGCCTATTTTTCTCCCTCCAACCTCTCCCTGTGGATAAGGAAGGATCAGCCAACCAGTGCGATCACTCAAGTTTAGGAAAGAGCCAAAGCACAAGGGGGCGGGCCGGGGCGCTGCTGGAGACGGACAGGTCCCCGGCTGGGCCGGCTTGGGGCAGTGGCTGCTGCGTCTGCACATTCCCAGGGCACAAAACACATGGCCAGCCGGGCTCGCTGGCTCTGGAGAGCTCTGCACTGTGGCTCCCACACAGGCCTTTCCCCTGCTGAGCGCAGAGCAGTGCTCCCGCGGGACAGGGGTTCCTGGGGGCAGCAGAGTCCCCAGCCACCCCATCCGCCCTCTTCAGAAGGAATTCAGCCAAAACGGCTCTGTACATAGGATGACAGGTTAGATCACGCACATACTTACTTTGCACTTATTAAGGAGAAAGAGAAAAAGAAAGAAGACCAAGAGAGGAAATCATCCCACTGCAGCCTGAATTCTCTTCTGAGCTGCACCACTGGGCATTCCATTCCCCTTCCGTTCCCCTTCCTTTCCCCTTCGCAGAGTAGAGCAGAGGGGCTGGGTTTTTTTAGTTTTGCTTTTGACAAACTCAGCTTCATACGCCAGGCAAAGAAATCAATCCTATTACTTTGTAAATGGCCCTAAATGTTTTTAAAACATAACTTACCCCCCCCAAAAAATCAGCTACTTTGAACCCCAAATCCACACAGGAGTGTTCCTGGAAGGTGCTCAACAAGCAGGAGAACCCCACTCACCCAAACAGGCCGGGCACTGTCAAGGTGGTTTTGTTCCCATCTGTGCTCTTCTTGCCCCCCTCTATCCTTCTTGCTGATACCCCCCCACACACACACACACACACACACACCTAGACCCTTCGCACATCGCAAGCCGCATTGTGTGTAGATCTGGACCTCTGTCCTCCCAAGGAATCTAAGTCAAACCACTGGCAGAGCGCTGCCGTGGGTGACGTCATTTAAAACTCCCAACAATCTAGAGAACACTCAGCACTTGGGCATCATTTCCGAGGGCCAGAATCCAGTTAGCGTTGAGTTGGGAACCCACGGCTCCTGGCTGCCCTCCCCAGCCACCTTCCTCAGGAGCAACGATCCTTCTAGACTGATACTCTGGCTCCTTCCGCAGTTGTGGATTCTGCTCACCTTGCACGCAGGTCAGAACCTTTCAGGTCTGTCCTGAGCCCAGCTAGCTTACCCCGCACATCTTCAGAAAACAGTTCCAGCAGGGCCAGACGTCAAGCCTCAGAATGAAACATGGACAGAAAAGGAAGATGTATTATGTAGGAACTTCCTAGAAACCCATTTCTGAGGTTGGAAGATTTTTAAGAAGAATATCTGCTTCCCTTTAGGATGGTTAATAATCCTTTACAGCTGTCTTATTTTGAAAGCAATATCAGCGTATACTGAGTCCACCTTCCACACTGCTGGTGGAAATGTAAACTTACCATCAGTACTGAAATCCGTCAGGAGATCCTGCAAAAGTCTAAAACTAGACATTTCATTTGACCCACTATTCCTCCTCCAGGTATCTTCCAGAAACAGTTGAAGACATCATACAGAAAGACATGAAGCCTATGTTTATTACAGCACAACTCATAATAGCTAAACCTTGGAAGCAACATATATGTCCATCGGCAGATGAATGGATAAAGAAAATGGTATTTCCACACCATGGAGTGCCACTCTGCCTTAGGGGAAGTTAAACTTGAGTCCTCTGTAGAAAAATGGATGTACCTTGAGACAGTAATGGCAAGTGAAATAAGTCAGACACAAAATCTTCAGTATCACATTATTTCTCTTACATGAGAAACCCAGAGTAAAGATAAAGAGCGAACTAGAACACAGGTAACCGGAAGTAGGGAAATCGATCTTTCTTAAAGGGGAAGAGGATGGAGAGGTGGAGGTGGGGAAGGATGGGATAAGGGGTGGAGAGAAGGAATTGGGGTGTGCTATGAACATGCACTAACTCCACACAAAGAAAGTAAACATTATGTACTACATACACGGACTGATCAACTTGGATTTAAAAATAAAATAAAATGAAGGAAGAATACGTTGAGGTCAGGAACAAACCACGAATAGACATTTGCCTGCACAAGCAAGGATGTGAGAAATCGATTTCTGCCTTAGATCTCAGCAGTGGGGAAAGATGGCCTTTGGGAGCCCAGTGTATTCGCCTGGGCATGGCAAGAGATTAGCAATCCCCTCTCCAGCGCAGTGTGAGAGACACCCCAGGTGACTCCACGCAGCAGAGGGTGAGCAGCAGAGCACACACGCATCCAGGCTGGGCTCACCCTCATTCCTGGACTTCGCCTTCCTTCCACGTGAGAAATATCAGAGTCCTTGAAAGAATACGAGGGAGACGATCGTGAATCGACTCCACATTATCTTAAAAAGTAAACCACAAACAGCAATAATTTAAATAGTATTTAAAGTAGTATAACAGGTCTGATGAATAAGAAGCAGTGGTGTTTAAAAAAACATGGTCTCACCAAAAAGAATTGGTGATATACTTTCTATTCATCATAGGAAATTTTCATGTATTCTTGGAGATTCAGAGTAAAGTCTTGTCAAGAAGGAATCATGTCTACTTTTTATAGTATTTTCTACTCTTCCTACAAATGCCTGACACAATTTTGAATCTCAGTACAATACTTTTTATTAAATAACTTGGCCTTTTTGCTTTTCTGAAAAATAAATCCCTACACTATCTTCTCAGTTCAAAGAACCACTGAATTTTAAGGGTTAGAAAAAAAATCTTGGGTGTATTCTATTCAATTAACCTCACCAACAAACATTTAGCTAATGTTCCTGGCATACCAGGGCCTGGCTGTGCGTAGTCTCATTTAATACTCACAACTCATTGTGTTCTACAAGGGGGAGATAAAGTTCAGAGAAGTTAAGCTACTTAGCTAAAGATACACAGCCAGTAAGGGCCAAAGCCTGAATTCTGACCAGGTCTGTCTAACCCCCAATTCCATCACCTCCAGGATCCAGAAAGCACCAATGTCTTGTTGCATGTCCTGCCATTTCTGAGCACTTTCCAACCCCCTTTAAGATCACAGCACCAAACTAGAACCATCCCTTCCTGGAGGCAGGAACTGCCTAAACAGGACGGAGCCTGCTCGCAGCCAAGGACGGCCTGTTTCCCCACCAAGCTCACTACACACACCGGCCCTGGACACCCGGCTGCAGGAGAGACAAGCCGTGGGACAGTTTCCCTCAAGAATGCTCAATAGCAGACACCCAGCACTGGTTCCAGACATTTCTGAGAATGGCTTTCACAACAGCCTGCCCTATTTCCTGTCCCTTCTTGACTGCCTCAGCTGGCCCTCCTACCGCTTAACCAACTGCTCTGAACTGCTGTCTAGAGAGGTCAGAGTGCCTCTCTACCCTCGCAGTCATCCTGCTGTCTGGTTGGATTCTCCAAACACTGCCTAAGTTCCTCCCTCCCACACCGCCCTCCAGCCTCCTCTACCCGGGTGTTCTTTGCAGTTTTCCTTGGCTTTTTCAAAGATGATTCTATGCAATGTAAATACAAAGTTCTACCTCCTCCTGATTGGATGTGTTTGGTTGGAGAAGCAGCGTTCCAGGTTGTTGTCACTTGAAGACTTTTCCCCCACTTCAGTGCATGTCTGTGGAGAATGTCCTCTAATATGGCCCCTCACATCTGGTTCCTCTCCATCTGCCAGATGTTGAGGGAGGGCTGGGCTGAGGAGATACTTGGAGATACTTGGCAAAGCTCCAGAATCCTCACCAAACCCATCAAAAGCCTCCTGGCCTCTGCCCCAATCCAACTGTCCCAGTTGGGCTGAATCCTCCTTAAGCCGCAGAAATATATCTGTACTCACAAGAACAAGCTGGCCTTTGCAGGAAGGCTGAATTTAGTTTTTCATGCCTGTGCCTTTCTGCTCCATAACAAGGCTGCATAATCCAGAGAAGGAATGTCTTCTTTTCAGTATCTGCGAACTTTCATTGGCTGCTCCCCAAATGTGGAATTCTCAGACTCCTACGGTGTCAGACTCCTCCAGAGCAATGTGGCAACTAGACTGGCACTGTGTGTGCAAAGCCCTGGTCTTCTTTGGTACAGCTGAGGTCTGCAATCCAGTTACCTTCACTGCTATTCCAAAATGCACATCAGGGAAATAAAGCCCAAGTCAGGGCAGGCCAGTGTGTAAAAACACATGGCAAAGGACATTTGTTGGTGGTCCTGGGAATGGAACCTGAGAACTCAAATGTGCTAGACAGTTCTCTACCACTCAGCTGCACCCTCAGCCCAAGAATCTTCTGAAATTTGGCTATGAGAGTATTTCAAATATTATTTCAATAGAAGTTTCCCCTTAAAAGAGGAAAATAAAGGTGTGAGGCAGAAAAGAAGCATAAGACTTGGGAGAAATGAAAAAACTTCACTCCCGGATCATGGAGAAGGGTCCACAGGTTGCGTGAGCCATGTTATTAGCACATGTGTTCTGCCGCCCAGGGTAGCCAGTCACAAACATGTGTGGGGTTCTGTTCAGCCATGTGACAGGAAATACCATTGGTAAAATAGCAAACCTCAGCACAGTCTGCCTGTGCCTTCAAATCTTTTTTTTTAATTTTATTTAAAGAGAGGGGAAAAATAAAGCAAAACAGAAAAAAAGAGTAGAAACAATACAGAATTTCAAAAAAAATGAACAGTTAAGAAATCACTAGTTGATACATTACATATTGTCTTCCTGGATGTAGTTGTTCAAGTTACAAAATCAAAGCATATAAAGTGGACATTCAAACAGTGAGGCTGCAGACAGCTCCGTTCTCTGAGCCAACAAAAACTTAGCAACATAATTACGAATCCTACACCCTTAAATATACATGCAGTTATATCCTTTAGAGCACCTGCTTTTCCTCCCTTTGCTTTTTAAGTCCATTATCTGTTTAGTTATATTATGTTTCAGGTTGCTCAGTACCTTGCTGATCTGTTTTGTTGGTGTGATTTACTTTTTAAAATTTTTTTTATTTATTATTATTTTTTATTTTATTTATGTATTTTATTTTGAAGGTAGTAAAATACAGCAGAACAAGACAGGACACAGCCAACTGAGGCAGTGCAGTGAAATTGGCACAGAACCTCACAGCAGGCCACCCGAACAACAGCAATAGGCACAATAGTACATCTGGTTTTCTTCACAAAAGTTCTTCCTTCAATCAGGCAGAGCAATATCGAAGGAAATACTGAAATTATAAGAACAGAATATTGAATAGGGCAATACCATTGATCAAAACAGAGCAAAACAGAGATAAAAAATATTTGCTCTCAAAGAGATGGCGGAAGAAAATCCCTCTTATTTGCTATATCACATATAGTCAAACTCACAAGACATGCTCAGATCTCTGGCTCTCACTTGCTGTGGGGTAGAGGTATGGATGTCTGACTCTTAGCCCGCACCCCAGTAGGCTCACAGCCACCCACCAGAGAGAGGGGTGAACTGGCTGCCTGTTTTCCCAGTGCCCCAAGGTCCAACATGGTGCATGGAGGACCTCAGGAAACTCTGATATGGTTCTCGCCCTGGGGCGGCCACGGCTTGCCAGGCCACAGCCACTGACCAGAGCGACATGCTGGCGGCTGCCTGTTTTCCCAGCCCCAAGGTCCACCACGGTGCGTGGAGGATCTCAGGAAACGCTGATATGTGTGCCTTCAAATCTTATCACCACTGCTTCCAGCTCCACTAACGGCCCTGGCCTCCCCGTGATAGTTAATCTTCAATTTGCAAGCATGAATCTGGGTCATGATTATCTGTTAAAACTCTTTTTATCATGTGTCCATTTCCTAAATTTCAAAATAGTGACCAAACTCCCAGCAGGCCCCGAATTTGCTTCTTGAATAGACCTGTGAGTTTTGGTTATAAACACTTGGTCAAACACAGTTTCTAACAGCTCAGGGCCACATCCCCAGATGACACTGCCTTTTTAAAGCACCTGCCTTTTAAAGTTTACTGTCTCAGCCAACTTCTCAAGGCAAGGCTCAGTGCCAGGGTGGGTGCAAACTTGGATAGATGCCAGTCTGCAAGTCCACGCAGGTTCCATGCTGACCAGTGCCCTTCCCACTTTGTGTAACCATTCACTTCCCGACTCCACAGAGACCTTCTCTCTTCCAAACACTAAGTCCCCACCCTGCAAATCCGAGGTGAGTTAGTTCATACCTGACTCTTCCCTACTGCAACCATCACCCATGAAAGACCTCTGACAGGAGAATAGACAGAGAGCTGGCCAGTCTTCAGAGAGGGTCTCCACGTGAACGAAGCCTGAATTAAGTGCTCTGATTTTAAATTTTTATCCTGGGTTTTATTTGTTTTTGTTTTGTGATGTTGAAGATCAAACCCAGGGTCTCATGCATATTTCTTTTTTTTTGTTTTTTTGTTTTTTGGGTTTTTTTTGTTTTTTTGAGACAGAGTCTCACTATGCAGTTCAGGCTGAACTTGAGCTCACTTTGTAGCCCAGGCTGGTCTCGAACTTGCACCGATCTGCCTACCTCAGCCTCCCAAGTGCCGGGATTACAGGAGTGCACCACCACGCCCAGCGTCATGCATATTTCTATTAAGGAAAAAAGGAAGAAACAGCACCAAGGAGGTTAAGGAGGCAGTTTATTACACCGCTGGGCTTCCCAGTAGGGTCTCTCCCAGAGAGCCAGCCCTGCCCCAAGGGGTTCCGGGCCTTTAAAGGGACGGTGAGTGGGAGGTACAAAGGCAGATGTGGTGCATGTGATTGGAGGGCTGGGTGACAGCGTGGGTTGCTGAAGGAGCTTACACAGTGCAGGTTCCACGTACGGCTATCAGCTACACACAGTGTGGGTTATACCAGGGAGGAAATGTCCCGGTACACTGTAAGTTACATCGTGAGGCCGCCAGTTACGCCAGGGGTTTATACAAAGGAAGAAGTATTCTGTCACTGGGCTGCCGGACATGTCCGCTTGGTCTTGGCAGACATCCTGGGCAGGCTTTTGTGTAAAATTTTAATTTTCCCCCCTTCACTTTCAGGCCAAACATTTTATTCCAGTTATGTTTTATGGTGTATCCACACCATGTTCTTAGCCCTGCCATAGGCACTTACAGAAACTGGGTAAGTAATTGGCAATCTCTGAGCCTGATTCCTCATCTATAAAATGACAATACTCATATTTCCCTCATGGTACCCTCTCTACTCAAAAGGAAGTTAAAGAGCCCTAACTCTGGAGCTAGAGAAAGCATGAGGTTCACCTGCTAAGGATCCATTTCTACAACTGGGTCTCTATCCTGCCTGATTTCCAGAGAGTGTCTTTACCAGGTGTGGTCAAATACTTAATGCTGCAGCCACAAGCAGGCTGGTAGAAATGCATCGACACACCCTCATCCACCTCATTTTCAAGATCCAGCACCAACTTATGGCTCTTCCCCACATCAAAATGACCATGAAACGTGAATGTTTCAATGGATTCAGGACATGGAAGCAGTCATAACAATGCAGCTAAAGACACTCATGAAAGAGGACTTCCGGAACTGCTTCCAGCAGTGGCAAAAACCATGGGATAAGTTTGTTGGAAATAAGGGGGAGTTTGGGAGGGTGGGGACAGCAATGTGTCTTTTACTGTAATAATTTTTTTCTTTAGACACATACCATATTTTTCAATCCTATCCCATACAGCCATGCCTCTGCCCAGTCCTGGGATCTGATCCTGCAGGTCTACAGTAACCCCTGAGTGGGATTCTCCTCTGTTATGGGCTGAATGTTTGTGTCCCCACAAAATTCACACACTGCAGACCTAATGCCAGTGTGACTGTACGTAAAGAAGGATTTGGGGAGATTAACTAGGTGACAAGGCGGAGCCCTCTGATGGGATTAATGCCTTCAGAAGAAGAGGACAGAGATGCACTGGCCCGTTTTGCCCCGTGAGGATGCAGTTTGCACCCTGGCCGAGGCCCTCACCATGTCAACACCCTGACCTCAGTCATCAAGACCTGGAAAACAGTGTCTCTCGAAATAGAAGGAAGTTAACAGGTACAGGAAAGAAGGACCCCAGATGGGATACATCTGGGAAGTCCTGGGCTAGAGGGGAGAGGTGTTCTCCCAGCCAGCACAAACCAGACACTGACGCTCTTGTGAGCCGCTAGTGGGAGGGAGAAACTCAAGCTTCCCTCCAAAACCCACAGGGCAGAGGCGCTTCAGAGCCCCGTAACCGCAGTTAGAGCCCACAGTCACTTTAATTCTAGATACTGCAACACTTCTGTTCTGTGGCCAGTTTCTCTGCATGACCCCAAGGGCTCTCTCTGGTTCTCCCTCCTTCCCCATCAGTACTGAGGACTGATCCCAGGGCCTTGTACACAGTAAGAAAGCGCTCTACCCCGCCTTATACCCTAAGCCCCTTTACTTTCATTCTGAGAGAGGCTCTCGCCATGCTGCCCATGCTGACCTCCCACCCACAATCTCCTGCCTCAGCCCCCCGAGTATCTGTGTGATAATGTGTAACCCCACTCCTAGTGGTGCAGTGGCTTCTTGAACAAGCTGCAGTCACAGGTTCTTTCCCAGAAACACCAGCAGCCCTCACAGGAGGCCACAGCCCCTCATGGGCCACGGCTGGAATGACCGCTTGCCTTGGCCAAAGCCAGCGTGTAAGGGCTTTCCTCTTCAGAGCACCCTTCTCCTTCTGACCTTCAGGACAGAGGTCTCCCACCCTCAGGTCCTGGCCTCTTCTCACAAAGGAACAGAGCTCAGAGTGGGGGACCACACCCTCCCACAAGACGGGGCCCTGGAATGCTGTCAGACACCCAATATGTACTCTGCCTGTCTCCTCCCAACCCACCATGTCCCCGCACTTAGCATGTCATAGCTCGACTTACAACAACACAGCACATGCAGACATTAAACAGCAGCAGGAAAGGGAGTGATTAAAAATGACACAGTCCTCTACACACATGGCACTGACTGAAACCCTGACTGATCCAAAAGCCTGGGTCCATGCTTGTCAACTACAACCCAAGACTGAGCCCCACTGTGGACCAGTGGTTTGCAGCCAGAGTGACTCCTTTCCAGGGGACACTTGGGTGTGTCACTGGTTGTCAGTACAGGAATGTGCAATGCTACTGGCATCTAGAAGTAGGGGCCAGGGATGCCGCTAACCTCTTACAACACACAGGATCCCTCACTCCGATGAATGATCCAGTCCAAACTATGCGCAGTGCTGACCCTGAGCAGGCCTGTTCCAAGATGGCCAGGGAGCTGGCAGAGAAAACAGCTCAGTGGCATAGTGCCTGCCTGGCAAGCACAAGGTCCCAAATTTAACTCCCTGTCCCCTGACCCATCTCAAACCCCACGTATCACAACCTTTGCATTACACCATGCTGACCATTGGGGAAGAAGTCAGAACAGGAGGATAGGAGAGGAGAGGGAAGAAAAAGCACCAAGAAGGCCGGGAGATAGAGACCCAGGCCAGAAAGGAGCCAGTCAGAGTCCCGCAGGGAGCAGAGCCAGAGCAGAGGCAGAGAGACACAGGGCTTCCATGAGGCCAGTGGAGGCAGCGCAGCATCTGAAGCTGGTCTGGAAGCAAAGGGCAACCATCGCCCACTCATCCTGGTGGGCACCAGGCCCTACGGATGCAGGTCAGGCTGGTGCCCCCGCCCCATGCCCAGGCCCGGGGTTTGTGACAGTTCTCATAATGGCCTGCTTCTTCAGACCCCGCTTGCCTTCCCGTCTCAGGAGCAGCACAGAGAGGAGCCCATGGCTTCCCACTCCACAGAAAATTCAGCCCACCCCTGGCCTTCATGGGCACCAAGGCTCACAGACAAGGCCTGCTTTCAGGGCTGCCCCTGGCATTTGTGTTCTGTGGGTTCCTCAGTGGAAAGAGCGAGGGCTCAGAAAGAGAATAAGAGAAATGAGAAAACACACTGTCTCCTCGGAGGCCCTGGGGCTGCCAGATGCCAGCTCCTGGACCTGGGTTTTGAATTCTCAAGGAAAGCGAGCTGAGGGGGGCTTAATTCTGATGCCACATTTTAAACATGCAAAGCTGCTCCTTCTCTCTCCCTGCAGGCCTGCTGGCCCTCTCATGATAAGCAAGAAATCTGGAAGTCTAAAACACTGTAAAGAGCATCTCTTTCTCCAGACCTAACTATTGGGTGAGGGATACCTAAAGATAATCCCTTTACTCTGAAAACTGGTCAAACAGTTTATCTTAATTACTATGTAATTGCTTTTAGTGTTTTGAGAGGACCTTGATCCTTAGATTCTGGGCTTTGAAGAACTCTGGCCAAACATCCTAGAGCGAATCCCTGAGGCACACCTGGCTCATTCAGTCAGGGACTGTTACAGAACATCACTTCACTGCTGTACCCCGAATTACCCACCGTAGTGACCACAGGGACGAGGGAGCACTGACCAGCGGTGGTGTGGAGTGGGAAGCAGAAGTTAGAGAGTCTGGTGTCTGATTCCCAGCCTTGCCACTGACTAGCTGTGCAACATGGAGCAGGTCACTTCAATTCCTGAGCCTCAGTCTCACAGGCATAAAGTGAGGGCAACATCAGTTATTGTTCCAGTCTGAATATGCATCTCCTTCCCACCCAAATTCCCAGGTTGAACCTTAATTGCCCCTGCGATCCTATTATGAGATGATTAGGTCACAGGGACCCCAGGACTGGGATTGGTGTCTTTACAAAAGAGACCTGATGGAGACTGTTGACTCCTTCTGCCATGCGAGGATGAACACAGCGAGCAGGGGTCATTTACGAAGCAGAACAATCCCCCACCTTGATCTCAGAACCCCAGGCTTCAGGTCCATAAATGTCCCAGTTTAAGGTTTTTGATTTTAGCAGACCAACTGGACTAAGAGCCTAAATAAAGTTCTTGCATATATTAAATCTGTAAAATGGCAGAGGAGATGAAAATACGCAGAGGAGATAATAGGTGGTCATTACTATGAATTCCTGATCCTGCTAGAGAAATGAAGAATATAAGATTCTACCCTTTTCCACTCCCACACACCAGGAGACGGCAGTGGGCGGTATCGCAGGCTCCCAAGCTCAGGACCGGGGAGGCCTTGGGGAGGGGACCTCTGCTTGAGCAGACGCGGGCAGCAAATCAGGCGTGCATAACTGTATTCTGTTGATGTAGGTCATGTTCTAGTTAACAGCAATGTGGAAGAAATTCTCCTACCTGGCTTCATTCAACTCAGGAAACAAACACAACATCCAGTTAGTTGATTAGCACTAGGGCAGCTCGCCTCTCTGGCTGTCCAAACTGGGCCACAGCTGTCAACACCACCTCCGAAGTGGCCACAAATGAGTGTGCGCCCTCATGTTTCATGCACTTTGGGCCTGGCCGTTGGGGACCACACCCCTGTGGGTACATAGGCATAAACTAGGCTGAAGAGAACGAGAGCGTTTTTGCCTCTGTCCTCTCAACCACCCCACAGAATTCCACCAACACTTATGTGCATGAATATGCAGCAACTTGAGCAAACACAAAGCTAGGAATTTTTCTAAATGAAAGCCCTATTTACAAACCAGTTATTTAAAAAGAAAACTTAGCATTTACTTAATGTCTTGGTCTCAAATGCAGCTATAGCACATAAGACAATATGCATATTTGTATGTCCTTGTGACCTTTACTGCATTTTAATGCACCAACGGTATTAAAAGAATTTTGGACATAAAGCAAAGTCTGACTGTGAACATGTAGGTGGGCACCACTGACCCTCTGAACCTTAAGTTGTCTTCCAGAGCTGACTCTCAACCTGCATGCCCGATCGTGTGGGGCATCACTCAGGACAGAGACTGACAGGGTCCTTTCCATGCCTGGGCCCCTGCTCTGGAGCAGGCTTGGGCCTGGGGTCCGGCAAACGCCTGGTAAAGGAACCTGACACCAGCTAGGTCTGGTTCACCTGTGTTTCTCACAGGCTCCGGGAGAGGAAAGAAGTAGGCTGAGCCAAGCACAGAAGCAGAAGCTGCTTCTGGGTGGAAAGGAAAGCGGGGCTCACAGCAGATGGGGACCTGACAAGGGATGTGGATGTCCAGGCAGTTTGCAGGTCTCCATCAAAACTCGGGCTCCGAAGCTGGCAGGTGGCTACCAGGGAGCAGAGACAGCACCATCTGGAGGGGTGGAGGCCTGGCGAGGCCTGGTGAGGAGGACGGGAGGGAACCAGGCCGAGCCAACAGGGTGAGGCTCCTTACTGATCATCTCTGCTTGGCTTGCTGGGCCCAATTTGTAGGGTCTAAGGGCAACGGGGCCTCATACGCCTACTAGAAGGACAGGGGAAGGCTTAGAGAGGTGAGTACAGGCCATGGGGTACAGAAGACCTGAATAAACTGAATTACACACCTAAATTACACAGGAAGCTTTAGGCCAGCAGGCTTCTTCACTTCACAACCCCAAAGAGGCTGCACTATGCCCCCCAGCCCTCCTGCCCACAACCACTTTACCCAGAAAAGCCCTGTGTGTATGACCCATCCTGCCCTCTCGGCTGCATGGTCCCATCCACCCCATCCCTAATGGTCCCAGCATAGCTGAGGACAGACACTCCGGAGGACAAGCGTCAAGTCCAAACCTAGAAGACAACTTCTCAGACTTGGCAAACACCGGCCACAGAAATCTCCACGTGGAGGATTAACAAGAAGGACTGAAGCTGAATCTCACCTTGCACTTAGGTTTTCCAGCTTTTAAAGACACAGTGAAAGACTCAGAGCTCACCTTGATGCAGCTGCTGTTTTGAGGTCTGGCAGCAGGTTCCCAAGGGAAAGCACCGTCAGCACCAGTGGAAGCGCCCCGGACGCAAGGCTCGGCTTCCAACTGGCTACAGGGCTTTGAGCAAACTAATTAAGATTCTCCAAGCTGCAGTTTCTTAAGCCACAAATCAGAGAATAAGAGTATGTATCCCCATAACCTGCACGCATCTCCCTGTATCCTTTAAATTATCGCTAGACTTACAATACCTAATATAAATGTTGTGTGCACAGCTGTAATACTCTATTGTTCAGTGAATAATGACATAAAAAGGTCTATACGTGTTTAATACAAATGCAGTTTTCCCCAAAAATATTTTCAATTCATGGTCGTTTAAATTCATCAATGTAGAAACCAATCAACACAGAGGGCCAACCATGTAAGAAAAAACTAAATAGGCTAGAGAGCATGTTCCATAGACACTTGTTGCTACCTGCTCAGTAAATAGCTAAATAACCTTAGATATTAAGAAGCCTCCCACTGGGGAGAGCAGGTTTCTCTCCTCACTTCAGTGCCCGGTGAGAGCCTCTACCAGCTCCTCAGCCCCTTCACTGCCCAGGAAATAGGTCCTGTCTCGCAGGAACCTCCCCACCCCGCACTCTTCCTGTTCTCCAGACTTCTGTTCTCCCAACCTGCTCAGCTGGAGTTGGCCTGAGTTCAAGGACCACAGCTGCCCCACCACGCCTGGCCGAGATCCAACCTCCAAACACAGCTCGGCTGCCCTCTACCAACCCCAGAACCCCGGGTCTGCTGTCCAGGCCCTCACCGCCTTTGACACCAGATGGAAACGACTCATTCCCTCTTCCTTGTCTCCGTGAAGGTGGCCACAGGGAAGGCTTGAAGATCAAGAGCCTCCCCTGCCCACTTCTGTGCAGGACTCACCTGTACCTGGTGCAAAATGAGGCCTCTGTGGGCTCTTCCACCTCAGAGGGTTCTGCAGAGCATCATCCGAGGTAACGGGCTTGAAAAGATTATTTAAAAATTATGAAGCACTTGGTACCGAAGACTGCAGCGTGGCAGGGCTCAGACGCTGAGTCCCTAGAGGCCTGGGATGTTTCCCAAGCAAATCCTTTCGGTACAATAACCACACACAGAAAGGTTGATGGTCTTTGTGACTGCAGTGCCATTAGCAAATGCAGTGTGATCTCCAGGACAGAGGATGGGAGGGAAATCTGAAAACTCAGATCCTGACCTCAACTGTCTGCCAATAAACTCAGCATCACTTGGCCACTCTGAGCACTTTTCCCTGTGTACCTGATGAGCTTACAGGCCACCCACATTCTTACCAGCAGGATACCAGGAGGGCAAAAACACTGCACAAGTAGAAATGTTGTAGTATTCAGTGGGGATAAAGAATTGAGAAAAGGGAGATAACAAAGGAACATGAAAAGGGGAAAGAATGAAATAGAAAAAAAAAAAAAAAGCAGGCGTTTGGGGTGAAGACGAGGATCCTGAGAACACCAAGGTGAGATGCTAGAGAGACTACGTGGGCGGAAGGGCTCTCACCAGCCTGAGAGTCGGGATCCAGGTGGGGCTCCAACAGAGAGAAGGGTAGAAGGAAATGCAGTTTTTATTACCTGCAATTCCAGGAGCACGAACCAGGATCCACCGGGCTCATTCCCGTTAGTTTTCAAAGCTCAGCCCAGAGCAGAAAAATGAAGAAGGAATAAGCCCGCTGCTTAGACTAGTCATGCAGTGTCCTAAAGAGGCCCTAGCCAGGCCATACGCAGACACGCAGAGCCAATTCAGGGGATACCCAAAGACTAAGAGTTCCCCCAGCACACTAGGTTGGCACTGTGTGCTGAAATCACAGCCCCAAAACAAAGGCCACAGGACCTTAGAGTGTCCACCTAGAGCAGATTGCCAATAAATTGAGCAGTCTGTGAAAAGCAAAGGCATCATTTGATCCAGGTTTCAGAATTTAGGAATTCTTCATGCGACATCCTTGCTAAAGACTTAGCCAGCAATGCCTGCGCTCTCCCGGTGACAGAGGCCTCATTGGTATAAAAATGAATTCATTTCATTCTCACTTAGAAGGATCAAAATCTTCTCCCTCCTGTTAACCCCAAACCAACCTCCTCCAGGTACCTGTCTGTGCTCTGGGGCCTTGGCCTAAACTCTTTTCCCTTACCTGCCTTCAGATAACCTGAATCGGTGGGAGCTGAGAGCAGGTCACAGGTCACAGATCCTGGTAAATCACAGCCCATTCCCTTTCTACACTGTCTCCCTGTGACCCCAGGCTGTCCTGACACAGACTGCTGGCCCTCTCCTCCGCTATGAGACTGCTTTGCGACTTGGCCTGGACCTCTTGTTCCGACTGAGGGAAACTCTGGTCTACCTCTCCATCCTGGCTTTGGTCCTCCGCTAGGTGCCAAGGGTACGTCAGAAACACACTCCATGATGAGTCCAAAGTGAAAGTCCCAAATTCATCCTGCTCAAGGCAGGCAGCTGCCATCTGTCCTTAGGCCTAATAACGAATGACTCTAGAATGTTCGACATATTATGTAGCATTTCATTTGACAGAGGAGGAGACAGAAGCTAACAGATACAATGATTCACTCACTATAACACAATTGAGAATATAAATATAAATATAATCTTATTTCCCAGCCTCATATTTTTTCTAGAGCAGTTACAACAAAGCACATTATGCCTTTCTTCTGAGTATATTTTGGGTTCATTTTCCATAGTTTATGTCTATGTGCATTCTTTACTATACAAAAATTCACTACATACCTATTATATACTTTGTAAATATGTTCGGTAAGATTTGAAGTCTCCCATAGAGATCTGTGTCTGGTTTGCATGATCACACATTGCGTGTGTGTGTGTGTGTGTGTGTGTGTGTGCTAATTCTCTCATGCACACCACATTAACTCAACCATAGCTGAGCATTCCTAAAACTACACACTAAAGCTACAAGTAAACACAGTCACATTCCACAAATCAGGCAGGGCCTTCTGTCTAGCAGGGGTAATTCACAAAGCTGACTGACTGCAGGGTTCTCTCTGCCTCATGCCCAGAGGGCTGGTCAAGATGACTGGGTGTGATTGATGGTGGTTAATGTTCACAACAGGGTGGGGGGTTGAGCTGCTGGCCCAAGGGAAGAGCAAGCTGCTAAGCTGCATCTTGACAGCTGATAAGAATGACCAGGCAGGAGAGTGTGTGCAAAGGCAGGCAGACGGCTCACTGCTGGGCCAGCCTGACCACAGCGCATGGGGAGAGACACACAGGTGTGGAAGGTCTCTGGCACCTGTTCTATCTCATGTTAATGAGTCTGATTTTACTCTAAATGCCATGGAGATTCAGGAAGAAAATCGAAAGGGAGACTACACAGGGATAACAACTGTGGGGATGTAGGAGCCCCAAACAGAGCAGCTGCTCAGTAGGTAGTGGTTGAATACACGAGCCACACAGATCAAAAGGTGGGAGAGGTGGGAAGGTACTAAAGAAAGTAAGGATCTGGGTGTGGTGGTGCACGCCTGTAATCCCAGCACTTGGGAGGCTGAGGCAGGAGGACTGTCGTTAGTTTGAGGCCAGCCTGGACTACACAGCAAGACCTTGGGGGGCAGGGGGCAGTCAAGTCCAAGCAAGGCAACATCAAAAACAAGAAAACCAGAAAGACATGGGAAGGAAAGGGGTTAAGAGAACCAGGCAAGCCATAAGAATGAGAGTCAAAAGCACAGTCAGGCCAGCAAACTGATAAAGAAGCCAGCACCTGTCTCAGGTGGGCAAACCTTCCGTAGCCTCAAACACAGTGCACTGCGTGTAACCCCAATGCTGCAGGGCCCTTCTGAAACCCTGGAAAGGCACCCGCTCTGGTCAGATGCACAGCAAACGGACCACGGTGGAGCACAAGCACACGTGGACCCACCCGGACGGGCACCTGTGGGCAGTGAAGGAGGAACAGATGCGGGACTGGGGCCAGTGTGGGGTGGAAGCCAAGCAGGGCTGTTTCGAGTTGGCCGAAGCCCATCGCAGGAGGAATGCAGCTGTTCTCTCTTGGAGTCTACAGTCAAAGATGACTGATAAGGAGGGTGACATCAGAAGCCCAAAACAGTTTATTTTCTTTCTGAATGAAAATGCTGACCTAGGCAAGTCTGAGCCTTCTTGGAACTGGAGGCTCCTGATGTCGTCACCCAATTCCCAGGAAACCCTGATCACTTTTTTTTACAAGATGATTTTTCTTAAAATCAGGAGCCCCTGACCACCTGTGTGGTACTTAAGAGGAAACCCAAGTGGACACCTCCACAGAGGCCACGACCAGTAGAGGCAGTGGAATCCCTGCAAAATCTGAGTCTCTGCTTCAAGCCACCAGCAATCAACAGGCCTGGAGCTGCAGTGAGGGAGGAGGTTCTCGGTGTAAAGATCTGAAATTAAAACATTTCTCTATGTTTGTGTTAACGCTAAACTGAGGCCAACGAAAACATCAATTACCATCTCCCGGGCCCTCTAATTTGGCCCTGAATATGAGTTTCTGTGAGCGGGGAAAATGTTCAAAGTGATGAGCAGAGGCCAATGTGTACGGCCTGTCGCTGGATTTCTGGGTTATGGCTGTTTTAAATTAGATTCTCAGTGCTATTTCTATGAAGCGATTGGCTTAGCTCTGCACTGGAAAAGCTATTTTTGTGCTCCGAGCCACAGATATTTATATGGAGGCATATCCAAAATTCCAATTACATTGTGTTTTCATAATGCTCTTTTTCTCTACTAAAGAGCAGTCTAAGCTATCATCATCGTCATTTTGGATAAGACTTTCACAAAACTCAACGTGCTCTGAGACAAACTCAGGTATCACAGGTCCCAGACAAACGACTTGTAAAACGGGATAACACATGTCCTAGGAGTTGTGAACTTTTCAAGGAATGCATTCAGCTCTTCCTTTGATGGCAAAAGATTTTTTTCCCCAATTCCATACCCCTACTACTTTGGGCCTTGATTTACCCCTCCCAGTAAAACCCAGTCCTAGAAGTGGCTCTAGCTGATATTTATACCTTACCTACTCCCTATTCCCAGGGTCTCTGCATTTAAATGTTCTCTTGAATAATGAAATGCAAGGTTGTATCTCCTTAAAGAGCAGAAGTACCAACACATGAAGCGAAGAGATGTTTCTGGCTAAAAGGAGCCGGGTTCCTAAGTAACAATACAGTTATTCTACAGAAAAACCACTCAGCAGGCTGTGAGGGCTCCCAAGGGGCAGCACAGTAGTAGCCTTAGGGAGATGCGCCGACCAGCAATCTACCGAGATTACCAAGAATGGAATCGTACTAAAAGATATAATGCTATAGTTTTTCCTAGAGTTGTGCTCATAGGTGGGCTTTGGGGAGGTGAATGGGTCATGGGGTGTAAGGCTTATCAGTGGGTTATGCAACTGATGAGTTTATAGTTGAAAGACATGTTGGGAGGAGAAGCCTGGCCAGAGGATGTGGGTGGCTGGGAGCGTGGCCTGGGAGGGTGTCCCTCCTCCACCTCATTTACTCTCTCTCTCTCTCTCTGTCTCTCTCTGCTGCATGTCTACATGCCCTAAGCAACCCTGCTCTGCCATGCTGTCCTGCTCTGGAGTCAGCTGATAAGAGACTGAAACATCCACAAGCTGTCAGCAAAATAAACCTTTCTTCCATATAATTGTGAGTGTCTGGTATCACGTCCCAGTGATGAAGTAACTGAAACCTATAGCCATGGCTGTCCCCCTAAAGCCTTTCAGATGAGAGTGATTGGGAGAGGGTAGGTAATAGGAGAGAGGGACACTCGTGAACACTAACTTATGCAAAGCAATTGGTCTGCTATTTCCTGTTATTTCAGTTGCAAATCGACCTTCAGAAGCAGACTGTGTTATTACTGTTTCATAGGGAAGGAACTGAGCCTCAGAGATCTTAAATCACTTGCCCAGAGCTATACATCTAGTTAGTGACAAAGCTTGCACTCAACCCAGGTCTGCTTGACTCCAAGGTCCATTTCTTTTCCATTATCACTTTGAGCTGAGCACAGGATCAGAGAAGGCCAAGGACCTTCTCTGGTTTCCAGCAAACAGGTTTGGTGGGAAAACACAGAGAAGATGTCTTTGCATAAATTGCCTTAAATATTACAAACAGGCTCTGCTGACACTGATTGACATTCCCAGAGATGGTGTCAGCCACAAGGAAAGAATCAAGGTGAAGCCCCCTGCGCTGTGAAAGACACGGTTAACACCCATGGTCAGCAGACAGAAGCCATCATCCCCACACCATGGGAAGAACCACCACAGGAGCCTTCTCCTGTCAACACGGATGGTGAGGCACGCGCAGGAGTGATGTGAGGTTGCTCTGTGCAACCTTCCCGTGAAGATGTTAACCTTTTAATCTAAAAGAAAACATTTAGAGAGCAGCACATTTGGGAAACTCAGGTCACTTGCAGTCTGGGAACATGAGGACAGATGGACAGCAAGACGCCACACGGAAGAGGCAGGGCCTCGAGACGCCGATGTTGGCATGCGGTACGCTCAGGCATCTTCTGCGATGTTTACACTCAGAACTGGCTCAGGAGGGGCAGGTTTTACATCCACAAACTAACACATGTGGGTTTATGTACTTAGATTCTACTTTACATGCAAGAAAATAAAATAAACTTTGAGTAGTTTTTAACTTAAGTCAATAGGATGGGTGGTCTTGACACAAGAATTACTCCTCCTAATTAATTCAAACACTCCAAAACACTGAATAAAACTATAACAGCAACATGATCTAAAACCTGGAAACCTCCATGTGCCCACACAAAGAGGAAAGTGAAGCCAAGAGGCTCGTAGAGAAATCCAGAGCAGGAGGAGGCCTGAATGGCCAGGAGTGGGACTGTAATAGCAGAGCTTGCAGTGAGGGGACTCCAGGTGACCAGCACATGAAGGAGCTGCCAGTGAGGCACCGTACAAAGCTGGAGGTGATTAAGGGCCTAGCCTAGTGAAATCGGCTTAGAGGGACATCATTTACAAGCAAAAGAGCTTACTGTTTGCTGGGGCAGATAGTAGACAATGAGACCTATAAAGAATATGAAACCTGGTTTTGCCTCACAGGCAAGAACAAGGTTTAAATGCACATTTCCAGGTCATACTGGGACGACAGGGCCAGGAAATTAACAATAAGGCTAGTATAGAATAGAGGAGGTAAAACTTTGAGCGTATTGGCTGAAGTAAATGTGAAATCACTTCATAAGGATGTGCTAAAATCTGAAATATTTAGGATTTTGGAGGGTTTGTTTTTGTTTTTTGAGACAGGGTCTCACAATGTAGTCCAGGCTGACCTTAAAGTCACTATGTAGCCCAGGATGCCCTCAAACTTACAGCAATCCTCCTGCCTCAGCTTCCTGAGTGCTAGGATTACAGGCAGGCACCACCACACTTGGCTAGGATTTCAATAAAAAGCAACTGATGAATATATAAATCATAACAGGAAATAAATCATTTAAAAAGTCAAAAATGGGTAACAATCTAAAAGTACATTTAAGTTACTGAAATATGAATGATTAGAAATAATAATGCAAAAATCATATTAAACAAGTACAAAGTACCAAATAGAAATTGTAAAAATAAAATTTTAGTATTTCTTCATCTATCTATGGTTTACTGTTCAGTTCACCTACTGTATTTTTTAAATTTCATGTTTACTTTTTATTTTTAGAGATGTACAATGTGACATGATAAAATGAGAAGGTCCCACATGTGCCTAATAAAGGACATTGCACCAGGGGAGTTAAGAGTATAAAAGGCAGGCTGGGGACTTAGCTCAGCGGCATAAGCGCCTGCCTTGTGAGCATGCGGTCCTGAGTTTGATCCCTGGTACCTAATTAAAAAAGTAAGAAAGAGTGAAAAAGGCTCAGTACGAAGATGGGGCTTTGTTTTTCTTGTTCATTCCTGTTTCTCTAGGCCCTGGAAGCATTCCTGAGACATACACCGTACTCAACAGTGATTTTAAAATAATTATTCTAAAATAAACTGGTAAAGAAAACAACTGAAAAGCTTTAGATATGAACAGAGACATGGTTCTTCAGGTTGAAGAAGAATGCTGAGATCCGGGGGAAACACAGAAAAACACTGTACTTGAGCACATGAGAGAGAGAAAAGTGAAACACACCAGACTAAATAAATTTCAAGTGTCCAAGAGAGAAGGACACAGATTCCCTAAAACAAAAATGAAAAATTGGAAAGATCCCTAATAAAGAACCGTCGAGAGTAGAACACAGTGTAATATCTTACAAAATGCTCAGGGAAAATATCTACTTAGAACTCTGTATCTTGTGAAATTATCTCTGCAGGGTGACATGAAATAAAGACATTTTAAAAGAGGACAAAAAGACCCAGAATTATGAAAACATTATAGGTCCAGACTTCTGCTGAAAAAAGTTAGCATTATAAAGAAGAGGCAAAAAGCAATTTAAAGATAGGAAATCACTACAGTTAGTAAACTTTAACAATAGTAAGGAAGAAAATGATGACTAATTAGGAGAGTTGCAAGACTATATACAAAGTATAAACATAGGTGAACCCACCAGACCACAATCAGAAAAGAAGCACATCAAATCTAAAGCGATCTAGAACCACTGAATTGATTAGGAGAAAACAGAGAAATTGATTGTACTTTGTTAAATAGACATGTTAAAAATGTGAAATTGTGTAACTATTAAAGAATATAAATAGAATTTATGCCACTCAAAACTGGCGACAAAAAGGAATACAAAAAACTCGATCTATCAAAAAAATAAGAAAAGAGAAAAGCAACAAAAATGATAAGAAAGATAAACATGGTAAAAATCAGGTCAAATGTGTGTGTGTGGCTGGTTCTTCAGAGGAGTTTCGGTCCTTGCCTTCAGCTTGGACATTGTCCTCTGCTAGACTCTGCAGCCTTCTTTGCAGATTCTCCAGTGTTCCAGCGCAGGCCCATTGGCCTCCTGATACAGACTTGCACAGGATACTGCAGTGAGTTCCAGCCCTTGGGCTGAGCCCTTAAACCTCGAGCAGACAAACACCCTCTGCACTCTCCCTCTTCCAGCTCTCTGACTGGCCATTACTGTAATTTTGGTGTGCATCCAAAACCTGATTACCAAACCCAAAGACTTCTGCGGGGCTGGGGACTGTCTGCCTCTGGATGTCACACCTAAGCATCTCTGCTCTGCCATGGCCCTGGCTGTGCCAACCACCGACTGAAACCTTTACCAACTATTGCATCCAAGATGGCCAATTTATAGGCAGCACGATAGAGCACCTCTCTGAGAAAAACAACTCAGATGCTAGAATCTAACACCATGGAGAAGACCAGATGAAAGGAGAGGAATTCTCACAACCCAGGAAGAAACTGAGGAAAAATAAAAAAAGAAGAAGAGTGGATGGAGGGCTGGAGCTGGGCATGCTTCAGTCACTGTACTGGGCATGTCTTAGAGTCGGGCGACTCATGATCAAGCTGAGGTCACATCCCCACCGAGAGTGGGGGTTGGTGAGACCGAGACCCTTGGCGGGAGGAGGCGCTGCAACAGGGAGAGGAACCAGCGAACAGAGCTGCACAGACTTTGGTGAGTGCTGAGAACTGGGTTCCCCAGAGTGGGACAAATGGCTAGATGACATATTGGATTTGGGCAGGACAGGCATGAACTGACAACTGAGGTGACATCAATCGGCAATTCTTGGCCCAAAGTGGATTCTGGGATCTGCTTGGGCTGGCCATGCCCCTGGTCGGGACCCAATAGCCAGGGACGAGGCTGTCCCAGACCTATGATATCCACAAACTTGCTGAAGACACTCACTGGTTGAGAGGGGAGGGGCCAGCCCACATGGCCCCTGCGTGTACCTCACAGATCAACAGCAAACTGGAGAGGGCAGCACTTCCCTAGCCAGTACGCTGCAGAAAAACTGTAAACAATACAAAAAGGTCCTGAGACCTCCACCATTCACCTGTCTGAAAGAAACCAGAAACATGACAAGACAGAGAAACAACAAAAAGCCTCCAACAACCAACCCAGGGAAAATAAGCCCAGGATAGGTAAATACAGAGGAGACTGAGGGCAGCAAACATGCAATATCAGACACAGCCTCATCGGAAATAAAGAAATACTTTCGAGACCTCATCGACAAATTTAAATCTGAAATTCTAACTCAGGTGAAGCAAGATATAAGAAGATCAATAAAAGAAATGCTAGGTACTCCTCAAGAAGACACAAATGGAAGAATGGAGGAACCCAGAGAAAGGAGAGAAGCCTTTGATGAAGAATATAAAAAAATCTAGAATACATGAAACAGAGCCAAAGAGACTTTCAGGAAATTAAAAACTCCATTGAAAGCTGGCAAAACTTCTTAACAGAAACTAAAAACAGACTTTCAAAACTTGAAGATAGATTTGCAATATATGATCACGAAAGGAAGGATCTCTTACAAATAACAAGGAACCAGGAAGTAACGATACAAAGGCTAGAAGACAACAGGATTTATAACAAGAATAAAAAACGTGAAGGAAGATGCAGGGACAAGTACAAATGAAATAAAAAGGCTATTCATAGAAATAATTAAGGAAAACTTCCCAAGCATGGGAAGCAGAAGTGATGTTCAGATATATGAGGCATATAGAACTCCAGTCAGCTACAACCAAAACAGATCTACACCCAGACATATAATAATCAGGATCCCAGAAATCCATCTCAAGAACAGAATATTAAAAGTGGTCAGAGAAAAGAAACAGATTACCTATAAAGGAAAACCCACAGCAGACTTCTTTTTTTTTTCAACATTTTTAACAATTTTATTTAAAGAGAGGGGGGAAAAAAGCAAAACAGAAAAAAGGGTAGAAACAATACAGAATTTCAAAAAAAAAAACAGTAAGAAATCACTACTTGATACATTCTATATTGTCTTCTTGGATATAGTTGTTCAAGTTACAAAATTAAAGCATACAAAGTAGACATTCAAACAGTGAGGCTGCAAACAGTTCTGTTCACCAATCCAACAAAAACTTAGCAACATGGTTATTGATCCTACACACTTAAATACACATGCAGTTATATTCTTTAGAGCACTTTCTTTTCCTCCTTTTGCTTTTTAAGTCCATTATCTGTTTAGTTATATCATGTTTCAGGTTGCTCAATACCTTACTGATCTGTTTTGTTGTTGTTATTTACTTTTTAAATTTTTTCTTATTATTTTTATTTTATTTATTTATTTGCTTGTTTATTTATTTTATTTTGAAGGTAGTAAAATACAGCAGAACAAGACATGACAAAGCCAATTGAGGCAGTGCAGTGAAATTGGTACAGAACCTCACAGCAGGTTACCGGGATACCAGCAATAGGTACAATAGTATATCTGGTTTTCTTCACAATAGTTGTTCCTTCAATCAGGCAGGGCAATATCGAAGGAAATGTCGAAATTATAAAAACAGAATATTGAATAGAGTAATACCATTGATCAGAACAGAGCAAAACAGAGATAAAAATATTTGCCTTCAAACAGATGGCAGAAGCAAATCCCCCTTATTTTCTATATTGCATATGGTCAAACATGCAAGAGATGCTCAGATCTCTGGCTCTCACTTGTTAGCGGGGCAGGGGAGATGAGATGGATGTTTGATTCTTAGCCTGCGCCCAGGAAGGCTCACAGCTGCCCACCAGAGCGGTGAGCTGGCTGCCTGTTTTCCCAGCGCCCCAAGTTCCAACATGGCGTGGATCTCAGGAAAGGCTGATATGGTTCTTGCCCTGGGGCAGCCATGGCTTGGGCAAGAAGAGCTTGGAGCAAAATGTTCCAAGCCCTGAAAGAAAATACCCTCCAACACAGATTGATGTACCCTGCAAAACTGTCTCTCAAAATTAATGGAGAGACAAGATATTTCCATGACAAAGAGGAACTGGGAGAGTTTGTGACCACCAATCCAACCCTGCAAAGAATGCTGAAGGACATTCTAGAGAGAGAGAAGAAAATCACCAGGATTCCAAGAACAATGGCAGAAAGGCCTCAAGGAAAGAGGCAGAAAGTGGAATGAAGGAGAAAAGTAAACAACAATAACAGAAAAATAGCATAGCAGAGATGAGGCAGAGAAGATTAGCTATATTGCTGTTTTGTCTTGACTGATTTTATTTGAATCTGGTATGCTTGAAAGTATCAAATCTGAGAGTAGAGGCAACTACTCTGAAGATGACAAGATTCAATGGGGTATGCATTCTGGTTTGCTTATTAACTGCCTTTAAAGTCCTTTAATGTCTCCAATGTTTGGTTTTTATTAATAGTGCTATGTACTGCTAAGTTTAATTATACTATACCTGACGATATAGACAATTTTATTGAAAATAACAAGAGACATCATAGTAACATAGTAACATAGTAGATCACCTAGTATTGTGGTTTTATATGTTCTTTTTGTGTTTCTCTAGGAATTTGTATTGTTGACTTGTTTTGATTTGTTTTTCCCTCTAATACAGAAAGGCTAGGTATACATATAGAGACTTATACATGTGTAGAACTTCTAAACAGTTTACGAGAATTGATTATAGTTATTGTAAAAAAAAGAGAGGAAAAGAAAGTATTGTAAAGGATATAACTGCATGTATGTTTAAGTGTGTAGGATTGATAACCATATTTCTAAGTTTTTGTTGGATAGATGAAGAGAACTGATTGCAGTCTCACTGTTTAAATGTCTGCTTTGTATGCTTTACTTTTATAACTTAAACAACTACCTCTAAGAGAAAAATATGTAATTATCAACTAGTGATTTCTTACTGGTTTTTGTTTTTGTTTTGAAACTTTGTATTACTTCTATAATACTTTATTACTTCTATAGTATTTTTTTTCATTTTTTTCTTTAAATAAAAAAATTTTTAAAAATGTGTGAGTGCATATGTATGAATGTAAAAGTTGAAATTCCATTATTAAAAGGTAGACTTTCAGGGCCTGGGATTTAGCTCAGTGGCATAAGTGTCTGCCTGGCAAGCATGAGGTCATGAGTTCAATCCCTAGTACCACAAAAAAAAAAAAAAGGTAGTCTTATTAAAGTCTTTTAATATTACAAGACGTACAAGGAAAATATTAACCAAGAGGAAGCAGGTATAGCACTGTTATTATTAGACGGAACAGAAATTAGGTAAAACCACTTAGAGAAATAACAAAGGATAGCATATAACACAATAAAGACAATTCACCAAGAAGCAATCACGAATTTGCATTTGGCCTCACATTAAACAAAATGTTATTGGAGCGCAGCCTTGCCCATTGGCTATGGCTGCTGTCAAGCTCCAAACACCAGAAATGAGACGCTGGGGCAGAGGCAACACAGTCTACAAAGCCTAAGACATCATTTTGACACTTCAAAGACAGTGTGCTTGTTCCTGCATGGAACTTTCACGTGATTTATAATCTGAGCTACTAGCAGTAATGTCACTTGGAAAATCTTTGTGCACATAATTTTTTGTAATTTAGACAACTTAATAAAAGCGGAATAAATGAATATGACTCCATAAAAATATTTCAGGACTGATACCATCCCCCACTCTCTCAGAATATTCTAGTTATATCAAGGATGGAAGCTATAAACACAGAGAGGAAGGCCGAGTGTCTAGGTAGCATATCTCTGGTCCCTATCCGTGCAGATATGTACACTTACACTCCTGATGGGCATATTTTCAGTTACCCCAAAAGGTACTGGGAAAGCTGAGGAGGGAAAGACGTGGTAGTTTCCACAGTGAGCTACGGGGCAGCTGCGAGTACGAGATGATGCATTAGATACGGGGGTTCTACTACTCTGGACACAACCGCAACCTACATCTGTATCCGACCATAACTAAACTGTCTCCAGTAAGAAAGTCCTTTAACAACTACTCTGTATTTTTGAGTGATATAAATTTTTCTATCTGGGAAAGTTTTATTCTTTCAGAAAGAAAAATTATGGCATGGAACAACTAAGTCATCCCATCCCTGAGATAGGAAGTGAAGCAGGCTGAGGAGTCTCAGATCCAATGTTTCATGAATAAAACAACCATCAAGAAGAACAGGTGTCATAATGGAAATATTCTGAGGGTCTGGCAACATAAATCTATCAGTAAGTTTATAATAAACTGTTGTAGAATCGTGCTCCTCTCTGGCCAAAGTAAAAGACATTGGCAGATCTGGATTATCTCACAGTTTTGCAGATGCCTTCAAGATCTCGCTTATCCTGCTGTGGCTGAGGGAGGGATAGACAGATGCAAGCACCCGGATCTGTAACCCTACACCCTCTGCCTCAGCACTGCCTACACGGATGAGCTGGAGTCCTGGTCCCCCGCCCCAGAGTTTACCTCTTGCCGCCTTCACTGCCCATGAGCTCCAGGTAAACAAAGAATGCCATGTATAAATTCTGGTGGTCTCTCTTGTATCGAATTCCATCTGCACACGGTTCAGCCACGGCTGGCAGGCTGTAACAAGCACCCAGAGGAAAGCTATGTATATCTCTATATATCATGGCAGCCAGGAAGTAGAGTGCCAAGAAATTCCTCAAAATTATAAAAGTAATCACAATCGCTAGCAGGTTTTTTGTGTTTTCTTATGTGGCAGGGACTTTTCTAACATATTTCACGCATTATCGCCTCCCAGTTATCTTTGAAGTAGGTATTATTATTATTTCTATTTTATACATGAGGAGACAGAATTTAGGTAACTTGTCTGAGGTTATTCAGCTAGGAACTCATGAAAATTCACTTTCTACTGAGTAGAATATTTTTTTCCAAATTCACCCTTAGACATACGTATAGGCTATTTTAGGAAAAATCCTAAAAGCTACCAAGGAAGAGACATTATTTTATAGTAAAAGGGCAATCATTTGTCATCGGATTTCTAAGAAGTAGTTGAACAGATGCAGGAAGACAACGGTATTAACAGCTTTCAGGTACGGACGGAAAGTCATTTTGTCTGTAATTCCACACTGAACGTCCAGGAGGTGGTGAGAAGAAGAGAAACAGTCTGTTTGAGATTTGGTGTCCAGACACTGGAATATGTAAGGTAAGGAAGAGGAGGAGAAGGGAAGTGGGGTTCCTAGAGCCATCAAGGATCTGAAGTGAGAACTGAAGCCCACAGGGACAAAGATCCTTCAAGGAAGGAGGAGGTGGCAGGTGGCTCCCTCTTAGCCCGGACTCACTGCGTGGGAGGAGCAGCTGAAAACTGCTGAGGCACAGTGACTACAGGTGACCCCACAGGCCTCCATGGAGAAATGCACCAGCAGAACAGAGCAGTGGATGCATGGACTGGGGTGGCCAGTGAGTTACTCGGATTCAGATGTCCCCCAAGGAAGGACAACTGAGCGGTGACCATCTTGGAGAAGGGCCCACTCAGAGATGTGCAGCCCAGCTCCATCTAATGGCTTCATGTGACAGGACCAGGGAGCTGAGTTCAAGCCAACAGGAAGCCAAGTTGAAGCCAGAAGGAAGTGCATGGGCTGCAGCAGGCTGAGCAAATCCGGCTCCAGGCTCATAGCCAGAGAAAATAAAGGTGCATTATTGGGGGTGTAGGACCAGGGATTTAGCTCACCAGGGATTATTCACTATCCCACCATCAAGCCACAGCTGGCTTGCTGGGATTAATCAACTCAGATCTGGATTCTGTCTGCCCACGGTCTTTACCAACAACAGCATAGACACACCTTGAAGTGGACATTTTTTCATTTTATTCTCTTTTTTGTTTTGTTTTGTTTTTTCTTGATCCTTGGTTCTTGTTTTTATATGGGTGTGGACATGGTTTCTAGTTTGTTGTTGTTACTGCTGTTCTGTTCTGTTCTTGTTTTTATTTCTTCCTTCTCTTTTTCCCTCCTGTCTTCTTCACCAGTTTCTCAAAGTTGGCAGGATCTTCCTTTGTCCTCCGGCTTTGCTTCTATTTGCTTCCTCTTCTAGTTCTCTATTTTTTCCTCCAATCCCTTTTAAATTTTCTCCCCCCGAGGGTAAAATCACCATATTGTGGGTTTATATACCGCACACAATTTTCTGGTTCATTTTAGATTCTGTTATACAGCCACAGATCTGTTCATATGGTTAAAGGTGGCAAATTAATAGCTACCTCAGTTCATCATTTTCTAGACTTGGTTTGATGCTATTGTTACTGATTGTACTACTTTAGCCAAGGTCCTAATCAGTTGTTCTTCCCGGTATACCAGACTGAGCCTGCCTAAGGGTCATAAAAAACATAGGCCAGTGCCAAAGAAACAAGGACTGGACCAAGTAGACAGTAACTTCTCATCCCCAATAATTTTTTTTTTTTTGTACCAGGGATCAAACTCATGACCTCATATTTCCCAGACAGGTGCTTGTGCCACTAAACTAAATCCCCAGCCCTACATTCCCAATAAATTGAAGAGGTAGAATCCTGCAACAGACTCAAAATCCAAAAGCCAACTATACCTAGAAGACACCTCTGAGAAATAGTTATTTACTAAGGGTTCTAAATACTAGCAATAAAGCTACTCACCATAGGCAATTTACAAGCATTAACTCAGGAATTAAAAAAGAAAGTGAAAAAACCTGTAACCAAGATGCAACCCCAGATTTCCAGCTCACCAAAAGCAAACCCAAGAGGCAATGAGGCAGGACAATCCAAAAGCACCCACCTGGATGCTCTAAAGTAGCAACAACAAAGCAAATGAACAAGGCTCTAGAAAAAAATCAAATCAGAAATTATTTCTCAAGTAACTACAGAGACAGTGACCACAATGAAACATGGGCTAAGTGATTCTAGAGCATAAAAATAAATAAATAAATAAATAAATAAATAAATAAATAAAGGAGCTTAGGAAAATGATGGAAACCATGAACATCAACATAGGAGAGTAAAGGAATCCATGAAACAGACTCAAACAAACATCTGGGAGATTAAAATTTTCATTGAAAGTATATGAGGCAGAATGAGCCAATGTGAGGACAGAATATCAGATATAGAGGACAAGATTGCAGTTAGCAATCACAAAAAAGATTTCTTAAAAATAGTAAGGAACCACTAGAAATCAGCCCAGCAGCTGTTACATGATGCAAAGAAGAATAATTTAAGAATAATTTAAGATCAGAATCAATGAAAAAGCAGGAGATAGCACAAATTTTAAAAACCTATTCACAGAAGTCTCGGCAGAAAACTTCCCAAGCAAGGAAGAATAATCTGACATTCAGGTAAGTGAGGTGTATAGAATTTCAATTAGCCATGGTTTAAAAAAAAAAATCTACACCAAGGCATACAATAGTCAAAATTCCAGAAATTCAACACAAGAACAGAATATTACAAGCTGTTGGGAAAAAGAAACAAATCATCTATAAAGGAAAGCCCATCAAAATCAGAGCTGACTTCTCAACACAGACACTCAAGTCAAGGAGAGTTTGGAGTGAAGTATTTCAAGCCCTAAAAGAAAACAACCTCCAACCCAGACTGAGGTACCCCGCAAAACTATTTTTCAAAATCAGTGAAGAAATAAGATATTTCCATGACAAAGAATACCTGAGGAAATTCATGAACATCAAATTAGCACTCCAAAATGTTCTGAAGAACATTCTAGAAAGAGATAGCAACTCCACGAGCCCCCACAGGAGGAATTCACTAGTCACAGCAAGTAATAGAATTAATTCCACACCCAGTCAAAGTCTCACTTGTAAGAGGAATAGAAAGACATTCTTAGGAATGCAAACACTTTCAAATTTACCAAAGATCTTTAATAAAAGAACCTCTGAATTTATAGTGAAGAAAAATGAACTCAAGAGAAAGCAGGGTGTCAGAAGTAGCTGCCTAAAAAATGCACTGAATAAAAATGAACATGCAGAAAGAGATTAAATATATTTGTATTTGTTATATTTGTATATTTATTAGTATATACATTATCACATACACTTAAACAAATGTAATAAGGACTGGAGGTTTACCTCAGTGGTATAAGTGCCTGCCTGGCAAGCATGAGGTCATGAGTTCAATCCCTGATACCAAAACAAGTAATAAACAGAAATATATAAGTACACATAAATATTTTATCAAGAATGTAAAACATAACAATTTGGATAGGTGACAAAATCCAGGCTCAAGGGAAACTACAGATGGGAAATAAAAGATTATGTTATTAGCTCTCAAAAATAAAGGCTAAAAAAAATCCTACACACATACTAGAAGTGAGCAAAACAAGAACAGGGAATCACCAGTTAGCACAGATTCACAGCATCTGAAAGACAAACAGACAAGCTGCTCACAAGGACTGAGATCAGAAAGAAATTTCTCACAGGATTAAACAAACACAGATCTGGTACACGGTCTAGGTATGATAATTTGGAAAGAGATCCTTGACACAAGCTTGTTTTTTGGGTTTGTTTTTTTTCCAACAATGAGGTGATTATCGGTCACCTCAACCTTCTAGAAATCTTTTCCTGGAGGAACAGAAGAGATAAGGCCTCATCTTCAGAAGTGCTGCTGAGGGACCAGGAGTCAAAGGAAAGCAGAGCCTTCTGAGGCTCTCTGAGCAGATTCCATGATTCTGGGACCTCCCAAGCCTCACTGCTTGGGGGCCACACAGCACAGGACGTGGGCATGTCTCCCCCACAATCACCTGCAGTGAATACTTCTATCTCCACCAAAGCAGCCGGTCTTGCCAGTGCACACTCTGCTTCCAAAACATACTTTATCATTCTGTTTTCCTAGTAACAAGCATTAGGAAGCCATGAGCTTTTCTTTTTTCTTGTCCCCACAGTAAATCCTTGACCTCCACATCGTATGAGGGAAGACAGAGCCTGGTGCTTTACCAGGTCTGTCTAACCATCCCATTCACTTGACAGAAGAAAGGTGAAAGCCCATTGGCACAGCTCTGAAGACATAATCTTGCCTTATATTGTGACTGCTCCAGAATTCCATGGGGTTCCTGGAACTCCAATGTGACTGGGGACCTCCCAGGGAATTCTGAACACTTCTAGGGTCCAGCTGGCTCTGAGGAAAGGCGAGCTAGACTAAATGGAGGAATTCTCAGACTTCTAAAAAGAAGTAACAGTGGACATGAGAGAGGTGGGTGGCAGAGACATTTTACAATCAATCACAAGTCCAGCATGAAAAAATGTCCATTCCTTTCTCTACTCTTCCCTTATGATTAAAATAATAATAATAAGAGACAGTTGACAGGAGCAACAGACTTCTGCCACTGACCCCAACTTAAGATGTGATTCCAGTGTTTAGTGATGGTGACCTTGGGAAAGTACCTCTCTGATCCCAGTTTCTGAATCTCCATAATGAAAATAACAACAGTCCTTACCTCCAAGCATTCTAAATTGAAATATCATACATATGTACCTAATAATAAATGCAAGCTATTATTATTGTAAAAACTTGATTAAAAACAAGATGAAAAATACAAGCAAGCACAAAGAAAATCAAACGCACTCATCCCACCATTCATTCCAATGCATATAATTCCAATATTTTAAAAGAGTAAAATTTTAGTGCTTTCTAATCAACTCATCAGTAAATTCATCCCCTACCCTAAGCACATCCTATGTAATGCACTGTTCTGGTACCACATGGTGTTTAGAGGCCCCAAGAGATTCCTTTGGGTTACTTTACATTTTAATGATCTCTGCCTCCTTCCTCTCTGCAGGTCCCACATTTCCTGAGTCCCCAACACACCTGACCCATCCCTGAGGGCCAGCCGCTACAATCTGGCTGGCTGTGGGGGGTGCAGCCACCACCTCACCACCCAGACTACCCGTGCCTGTGTCAGAGACCCTCTGTGTCCTTCACGACATCCCCAGCATCCACAGCAGCTGACCCAAAGCACTGAGAAGACCCGTGTGACTGGTGCCAGGTCACCCAGCTTCACAGATTCCATGAGGGGCTGCCAAAGCTGCCCAAGGCAGAAAGGTAGTTTTTCTCCAAACAGTATAAAGCCAGCTGCCAGCATATTAAATACACAATTAATTATTATCAGGAAGCGGAAGAGACTGAAGATGCTTATCTGAGCATATTGTTTTTCTAAGCAACAAGAACAAACAAATTCAAAACATAGGGTTTTCTTTTTGAATGGAGGTCACAACACTTCTTTATCAATGATGCTGTGAGATCACAGCAAATCCTACAGATTCCTAACAGGGTATCAATGACAAGTGAATTATATTCTAAAATAAGCTCTTTATTTCCAACAAATTCATGTTTTTAAAAATTCTTATTTCCAAATGATTCCATACTGTGGCCTGTTTTAACAGGTGGTTCAAACCCCGATCTACTTACTGCATTTGTTACAATCACATTATTTACTGTCTGTGTAGGGAGAGAAGTGTGCCCTCCTCACAGTAAACGCACAGCACCCCTGTAACGCTGCTCACTCAGCACTCAGGGTCTCAGTACTCCCAGCTTATGTGGCAGTAAGCCCGCCACATAATCAGGCGACTCCCCACCGCTGATTCTGAGCTGACAAAAGTTTGCAATATCAATCTAGATCAATCCCCTCCCCCAGCACACACACACACACACACACACACACACAAAGCACTTCTAGATTCCAGACTTGATCTGCCCAGACCCTTGTGAGAATCAGCAAGCTCCCTCCAAGCGCCCCCAGAGAACCCAGCCTCTCATGGAAACACTGATTCAACCATAGTGAGAACCGACGTGCAAACCACACAAGTGAACTAAACATTTCTTCCACCCAATCGGAGTTTAGCTAAAGCAACCGCCTCAGGGTTAGGGTTAGGACGTGAGGCTGATTCTTCTTTGAGGTCCAGTTCATTTCAGCCTCCTCCACTACCCTGTTTGCACAATTCCCTTTTGTGAGAGAGCAGGAGGCGGAGGGCTGGCCAGGTCAACACCCTGCAGGAGGCGAATTAAAACCTGGGCCTGCAGACTCTGTAACAACCGGTCTGGGTCGTCTGAAGGCAAGGGGCAGCCACCTTCCTTCTGCACTCACAGAGTGGAGGGAGGTTTTCGCCGCCGAAGGAAGCCCGGGCTCTGCACTGTTACCCAGCACTCTCTCTCTTTTCACCGCCCCCCCACCTCCGTTTCTTTCCTACTTAGGCGAATGACACGAAGCATCACTGCCACTGAAAAAAGCATACTTGGAAAAGTTGGGGGGGGGGTGCTCAGCCGAAACAGTAAAGCCCTCGGGAATGCGTTCACCCCACCCCACCCCGCACCCTCAAGTTCAAAAGCCAAGGCCGGGGAATGTCTCGCTGCCCAAGTGCTGGCCCGGGGTGCCCGCGGCCTGGCCGCCCCCCCGGGGGACAGAGGACCCGGCTGGACACCCGGGGAGCTGGAGAGCGGAGCCGGACACCCGGAGCCGGTCACCCGGAGCCGGAGAGCGGAGCTGCAGCCAGAGGCGGGGCCGGGACCCGGCTGGAGACCCGAGTGGGGGCCCGGGCGCGTCTCCCTCGGCGCGCGGCCGTTTCCCTCCGCGGAGCCGCACCCGGGGCTGCAGCCCGGAGCCAGCGGAGGCCCGGCCCTCGCGGTGCGGGGCAGGCGGGACGCAGCTCGGGGCCGGAGGTGCCCGAGCCCCGGGGTGCGCGGCCCCCGCCCGCCGGCTCTCCAAGGACCCAGCTGACCCCAGCCTGCACGGGGGCTCCCCGCGCTCCCCACCTTGTCCCCTGGGGCTGGGCACTCACGGGCAGTGTGGATGGAGCTCCGACTGGCGTCCACACCCGGAGGACGAGGGTGGGGAGGAGGAGGGCGGGGGGAGGGGCAGATGGGGGAGGGGTGGCCACCGCGCTCCTCTCGCCCCGCCCCCGGCCCCGGCCCGGTGCCCCCACCCCCGCCTCTCCCGCCGGGTCCCCGAAGTTTTTCTTGTTTCGGACTCCTCTTCGCTGCCTTCTACGCACCCCTTGTCCCCCAATGTCCGGTCCCCAAAAAAGAGGAGTGAGCTCCCTCCTGCCAAACCTCTTCTTTTCCCTGTCCTCAGGGTAAGACGAAAGGCAAACCCAGGACCTCAGTTTCCCCAGGCAAAACCAGCGCACGGGACATTTGAGTGGAGGCCGGGTCGAGTGGGCGGCGCAGACGGTGGACACTGACCTCCCGCCCGCCACCCTGTGCTCCTGGGGTGTGCAGACCGCAGGAGGAGAAAGGGGCAGGAAGGGGACATCCCGGCTCCTGCGCGGGGCTTCAGGCTGAAGAACTGGACGCTGGGGACGGGGAGTGTTTGGATGGGAAAGTGGGGCCGGAAGGAAGCAGAAAAAAGGAAATGCAGGAACCTTCTTAAGCAAAGGGATATTGTGCCCAAGCAGCATCGGATCGCTTTTGTATTCCCAGGGTCTGGCATACAGGTGGCCCCGAGAAGTCCCTGTGGGTCCAGAGTGGCAGTTGAGAAGCAGTGGTTCATGGGAACCCTGGGGAGAAAGGCGAGGCACCCAGACACTGCTCTGCCTTCGTGTGCTCCAGCAGCTAGCTGTGTGATTCCCTCTCGAGCATGGTCTTGCTTTTGCCCTTGGAGTGTCTGGTGACGTGGGAGAGAGAGGCAGGTACCTTCTTCAACAACTGCCAGTGCTGAGAACCTGAGACCCGTGTCTCTGAGGGAGGAAACACATCCAGAAAGGAAAGGAGGCCAAGAGTCACACTGCTGGGACCTGTTTAGGACACTTTTTATTGTTAAGGTTTCTAAAGTTGTGTATGCCTAAGACGTTCTAGACACCAGGTCCTCCTCAGCACCCCATTCCCTCCAGCCACCTTTCCAGTTGAGGAAAGCCAAGGGACAGTTTAAACATTGGGAAGTCCACTGGTAACTTCCCAGAGACTATGGAATCAGGCAGGTTCTGCCCCCAAAGTCACGGATTCAACCTCCTGGCAGACAGCAGGGAGGGGTGGAGTGCACCTAGGCAGAGGGAGCAGGCGTGGAGGGAAGAAAGGAAGAGAAGGAGCAACTATTATCTCTGTACCTCAACCTGCACCCTCATGCTGATCCTCCTGTGTCCAGTGTCCACTGTGCAACCCATCTTTTACCACTGGGCCATCCAGTGAGGCCAGCCCGTCTCAGAAAAATGCCACAGCCAGCTCTTGCAGAAAACAGCACCATGCTGGAAAAACAGTCTTTATCCTTGCCTTAAACATGGTTCTGAGTGGCCTTCATAAATGTCATCTTTGATATGAGCAGTATGGCCTTATTCCTGGGTAGCCCACCTGATGAGGGAAATTTCTCTTGGAAACTTTGACACGTCCGCAAAGCCAAGAAGCCAACCCTGAAGACTACAGTGGGTTGGGAAACATTTTGTGCTTTGCAAAGGACTGGTCTTCCTTTCTGCCTCAGCCTTGCCCCAAAGCGTGATGTGGACTTCTTCTTCCTTGTAATGTCAGCATGAGTTTCCAGCCCTGCCTATCAAAACCCGACCATAAACACCGTAGCCTGGGCTCTGGAGATAGGCCACCCAAACCATGCTCCACCAGCTTCACTTTTCTCCAGTCCTACTCTTTTCCCTGCTCTACAAGGAGACCCTTAGAGCATTTCATTCTCCTTTTCATTAACAGGTTCACCTTTCCTGCCAGGCTTTTTTGTAGCTGTTTTTGTTTTGACACGTCAAACCTTGGTGTTTAATAGAATGCTCTTAGCACCTACTGTTCATCCTACTGATTAAAGGCTTACATGGCTGAGTAAGGCAGTTTTCTCATCTTCTGCCTCCCAGCGGATTTTCCTGAAAATCCATGGGACCAGTGAAAGGCAGTGTGGCTCCTTTTTTTTTTTGGTTTTTTTTTTTTGTACCAGAGATCGAACTCATGACCTTGTGCTTGCCAGGCAAATGCATATGCCACTGAGCTAAATCCCCAGCCCAGTGCAGCTCCTTTAAGATGATGGTTTTCTGGATGCAGGGAGCCAGTCAGCATGGGCATCCATGGCCACCAGTTCTGGGGCTCTGGGGTCAGTGGTATCAAGAGTCTCAATCTGTGCCCACCTGGCTGAGGTCAGGGGATTCAGAGGCCTGGTGACCCCACCCTTTGATGACAGAGGTTGGCTTTCTTGCTGATTGCAGTGTCATGAGAAGTGTTCATCATGTCGGTCACGTTTTATAGGACTCAGGAGCCTGTTCCATAACTAGTTTGGGTGAGGCCACCAGGATGGCAGTTCCCATATCTGCCAATTTGTGTAAGACAAATTAGAAATCTAAATTATGTTGAGATTTTGCTCTGGACAATGCACCATGAGAGCTGGTTCCAAAGTTCTCAGTGACGCCCTGTTCAGTGCCTATGAGAGCATGACTACAGGTTTCCATGGTGCCTCCAACAAGCCCTGGCTGTCCAGGGAGCTGGCAGTCCACAGCAATAAGCAGGGAGTGAGGAGGGAAGGGTCGCCAGCATTGTTCGCTCCTTCCCATCCACCAGATGCTGCTCTGCTTTGGCAGTGTTGTGGGAACTGTCACAAATCACATTCAGGTCCAGGTCATCTGGAGTTGTGTTGCAGACCTTGGCAAAAACCTGGTGGGTTAGGAAGGGCCTAGGTGACTGGCTGACCTGGGCATAGTTACCAGCAGCCGCCATTCCCTTTGGGTAATCCTGGCCCTCTGGGATGGGGATCCAAGCACAAGCCAACTGTTGGTGACTAATCATGCTCTTCTCTCTCTTCATGACCGTCTTCAGAGCCCACAGTGCACCTGTGGCCACCTGGCTGCCACTGTGGATCATCAAACACACCAGCCTGTTGTGGTCGATACCATCTTCACAGCATGTTGAAGATCTCACCCACACCCTGGATTTCTGCACAGCAGTTGCCTGCACCCAGGGTCCCCCACTGAGGAAGGCCTCTCTTTTTGGCCCTCACTGAGACCTTCTTGGGGTTGGCCTGCAGCGTCCTTCTGTACTGTTCACAGTGCTCCTCGTCCTCTGTCCAGGCAGAGCCTTCTCTCAGGGCCCAGCCCACACCCATCTCCAAGGCCTCCTCCAGGCCTCTGGTATTTATCAGGGTAACCCCTGTGGACCCCACCCCAATAGGAATGTGGTCAAACATTGCTTGGGCCCATTGTTCCTTCAGGGCTGAATGTCTCTTTCATCCAAGTTGGTTCTCAGCAGGCAGCACTACAGTTGCTGTCAAATCCAGCACTACCCGGAGCACCACCGCTTCCAGGTCATTCATATCAAAGGCTGCCGTGTTCCCAATAGCAAACCCATAGCCCGAGTGAACTTCAGAGAGCACAGTGGACCGATGGATGACTCCAGGCAGGGCTACCATGTTGTCAGTCTCTTCATGACTGGCAGGAGGCACAAACACCACCCCGTTAGCAGGCATTTCTTAATTCCCCAAACCTTAATTCCTCTAGAGCATCAGTCACATAGAAAATGCCTCCAACCTGCATACTAAGCACGAAGCCCTTCTCAACCCTCCAGCAGCTATGGTTGATCTTCCAGGATCCACAGCTCACTGCTGTAGGTGCAGCTTGTGGTGGCAGATACGACAGAGTGCCTGGCCCACTGTGAAGAGAGCAGCCATGTGGCCAGCATCGCAGGGCACTATCCCTGTAGGCCTTTTTTGTGGAAACATTTACGAGATCCCCCAAAGTGTCTGTAAATAGGGTCTAGTAGAATTTGGAATTCTTCAAAAAGTTAGTACAGTCTTCCCAGGTCAATTAATAGGGCTTTAAAATGAAGGACAGGCATGGTGCAGAGTGACCGATGAGAACCTTCCTCCGTAAAAACATTATGGGAAGTGCTTTTAGGAATACTATTTAAAGAAATGTTTCCATTGGATGTCTTCAACAACAGCTCAAATGAAATAAAAAAGGAGTTACTGTTTTAGGTTCAGGATGCATTCGGACCTGACCTCCGAAGCGTAATGTGCTAAATGACTTTAGCTATGAGGAAACACAAATATGATTTGGATAAGAATTTCTAGGGATAAATGAAAAAGCCCGTCTTCACTGGGCATGCCAGTCACCACTGAGGATATTTAAGATGATCACTTAGTCATTTCGGAATGGCCCCAAATTGCCTGTCCTTTATCCTGAAGACAGGATACTCCTGGGTATGGGTGGAGCTACGGTGACTCTAATTACAGTTGGTCCTTGGGCCAGATTCCTAGGATGTATCTGATTAGCATGGACCTGCTGTGTGCCAGACATGCTGTAGGCACAGGCAAGCATAGGCCACCGCTCCTGCTCGCAGCATCTGTAACTGCTTAGGGAAATGAAAGTAACTACATGTGATTTGTTGACAGCCTAGCACAACTAAAAGGCATCTTCAAGAAACTTGGGAAAGCTGGGGCCGGAAGAGTATTCTTCAGTATTTGAGGAGGATGTACGTGAACATTTTGTTAACTGAACTGTGCTGTTTCTATTCTTGAACCTGGAAGATGTCACCTCTAGGCTATTCCACAACTCCCTGGTGTTTAAGAGAACAGTGATGTCCAGTCAGGGATAATTAAAGCCCCTGGTAAAGCAGACACTAAGTCTCTAGTCGGGGAGGCAGCTCCATGCCTGCAAAGGGAACAGCAGCCTCCAGCATCTCCCTACCTAAACTCAATTCTTCTCCTCCTCTCCCTGTGAAAAGTTATTCTACTGCTCTCCAACCGTTTCCTTTAAAGATTTGGAAGAGCCATAATGGATTTTCCTGCTTTTATGCTTTGACTGCCAGTTAATTTCCTAATTTGGAGTTAATTACTAAACTGCTTAAAAATTTAAGGCAAAGAGGCAAGCACTTACTGACAAGCTGCCCTGCATCACCATGGTATCTGAAGACATGGCTCCCAGCCAGGAACAGAAACTTCCTTTTCAAACACAGAACGAAGTATTCCTTGCCAGGGAGGTTCTCTGAGATGTTTTCCTAGCCATCATGACTAACTATGCTCTCTTTATTTGTTAAAAAGTTATGGAGGAATTTGAAGCCTTAAAGAATGAAGAGCAAATTCCAGCGTTAATGCTGCCTCAAACAAGTCTAAAATTCACACTTTTCTGAGGATTTTATCATAAAGGCTTTACCTCAGTCACTTGGAGAGAGCCTTTTTTTCCAACTCATTTGGTGGTTTTATTTTAAGTTGTTTCACACTTTTGTTTGCAGGGGTAGAGGTTTGGGATTTTTTTTTATTATTTATTGTATAATGAAATTACTTGTGTTAATTTTAAAAAGTATGCTAACAAATAATAGATACACGGAAACTGGGAGATAATCTTTCACAAATGGGAATGGGACCCAAGGATGGGGGTGGTGGGGGAAAGAGAAGGGGCCAGAAAAAGAATGAAGATGTGTCATGTTCATGTACCAACTACCCAAAATGAATGCATTAATTACTCACCACAAACAATAAATGTGTACTAATAAAAAAAAATTACACTACTTATCTGAGAGACTTTCTTACCATCTTACCAAAAGCAATGGAAAACCCAGTTTCATCAGCATGAACAGCTGAGTGCCTGGACAAGACACGGCCATCATGTGGAGCCCTGCTGAAGGCCCTGCCGTAGACCAGTGTGTGTGGCGCCCCCTGGCGCTGGGCAGCGGTAACCCGCCGCCCCTGCCCTTCTGAATAGTCTTGTGAATTCCTCATCACACACTCCCACTTTTTATTAAAATTTATTTTATATATGCATGAAGTAAGGGCAGGAATAAACAAACCTGTTAAAAGTCAAATCTCAAAGAGAGATATGTACTGTACATTTACTTTGCAGCAGTAAGGACTGAACCCATGACCTTCACACTGAGCCATATCCCCAGCCCTTTACACACACATAAGGTTTTTTTGAGACTGAGTCTCACTAAGTTACCCAGACCTCAAATTTTCAATCTTCCTGCCTCAGCCTCTCAGAGTGCTGGCATGACAGGTATGCACCACCACACCTGGCTAAGATCTCTTCACATTTTCCCAAAGTTTCAACAATAAGCATGTGTTATATAATCAAGAAAGAGTGGGAAATGTCATTTAATAAGTTCTGAAAATCCCATCTTTGGAGAACAACGAACGCATGATTAATTACCAGCACTTTCTTTGGTTTTGGCATTCACTCTATGTAAGCTCTGGCCAACTATCTGAGTCTCTATTTGAGAATTTTTCTCATTTTTGATTCCCTATGTCACAAGAAGTCTAGACAGGGGAGTTAATTTTTTTTTTTTTTGAGAGGGGGGTGCAAAGGCGAATAGGGGAACCGGGCAGTGACCGGAAAGGCTTATGGGCAGGAGGATTAAGAGATACTTCATGCCTAAGAAAAGAGATTCCAAAACGGCAGCAGGGCTTCCAGCCCAGAGAGCAACCAAGGCATTCTGGAGCAGGCCAGAAAGCTTTTCCGTTTCCTTTTTTTTATTTATTTATTTTTTGTGCCGGGGATTGAACTCACGACCTCAGGTTTGCCAAGCAGGCAACTAACACCGCTGAGCTAACCCCCCAGCCTTCCTTTTCCTTTTTGAGGCAAGGTCTCACTATGTTGCCCAGGCTGGCTTCAAACGCCTACATTCCAAGTCCTCCCGCCTCGGCCAGCTGAGAGGCTGGGATTACAGGCGCGTGCCACAAGCTCGGCTTGAGACTTCCGAGGTGGGCTGAACACCCAACTGAATTGGCCACACAGGACGGTTATATACCTGGCGGACAACTGAGAAACAAATTAGTGATGACTACCCCAGAAAACACAGGAAACAAGGTTTTGGTAAAAGATAATGATTAACTCCAGGGAAAAGGAAGAATCATACAGGAAAGGAAAAGTAACCACCTACCACATGATTCATTTAGCACTAGCACTTGAATGGTCATAACGAAGTTACACTGAATAGTGATGGAGCCAAGATGCTCCTATAGCTTAGCTTAGAGGTGTTTATGTGTATGCGAGTGGTGGGAACAGGGAGCCAGATACAGCAGGCAAATCTCCATCTTCTAATTGCACAGTCAGTTTACTGTGCCTCCAAGTAAAACCAGAAGAGTTGCATTATTTGGAAACACAGATAGCAAACCAGTATGTAAAAAAAAGTGATTTTCTCTGGAGACCATGAAGGAACAAGGGACTGTTTTTTGTTTTGCCTTATTTTTATTCCTAGTAATAAATATCTTAGAACAGTCTGACTCAAACTAAATTCCTAACTTTGACAACAAATACAGATATTTGGGTGAAAAAAACCAGCCTCCACCTATTATTGCTTACTGGTCCAAGTCAGCCCAGGGCATGAGAGTTTGCAATGTGTGCTCAGTACTCCCTGCCCAGCCTCAGTCCAGGGCCACAGGCCAGCCAGGGCACGCGCGCGTGCACGCACACACACACACATCCATATGTGGGTGAGCTTGATGAAGGCAGCCTTGGGAAAGACAGGTGTAGGACTCAATACTTACCCCTTACAAAGGCACGCAGAACTGAAGTGCTCACAGATGAAGTAATCCATTGTCCGGGAATCGCCTTAATATATGCCAGGAATAAAAAGGCCGAGTGGGAAAAAGATAAAACAAGACGGAACGTTCAGGAGCAGTGGCTGAGGCACAGGGCTGCTACTAATCACTCCATTGTTATGCAGGTTAGAACATTCCCAAAATATGAGACAACAACACAAGAAGAAACGGATGGCAGCATGGCAAAAATGCATCAGATTCAGTCTGGTGATGGGCGAGGTTCGTGTAACAGATGTAAATAAAAACTGAAGGTCAGGGAAGCAATGTCAGAGGTAAACACTGCACCTTCACAGAAGGCTGCATGTCGGCCTATCCTTTCTCAGAGGTCCTGCCTTCTTCTACTCTAGAAATACAAGCTTCCCTCGAGTCCTTACATCCTTCCCATCCCTCCATTTCATTATTTTCTGCTTGGCATTTACAACTGTGTGACATACTACAAGGTATTTTATTTTATTTATTTTGCTAACTGGTATCGAACTCAGGACCTGTGTTTGCCAGGCAGGCACTGTGCCACCGAGCTAAATCCCCGGCCCTATCACAAGATATTTCATTAGCCTCTTCCCCCAAAGACAGCACAATGTGGGTATTTTTCTCTTTTTGTATCCTAGCCCTTGGTCTAGTGTCTAGTTTGTTAACAGGTACTCGATAATACTTGCTGAACAGAGGAATATAAGGTAAGAACAGATCCTGTGGGGTGGTGAGAAGACTAGAGAAAAGGAAAAGACTGGGTGAGTGAATTTGACATTGTTTGAATCTTCTAAGTGGTGAGCTGCCCCCGGGACCCAGGAGAGCAGCCATGAAGGCAGCGGGAACTCGAGTGTGGCTAAGAGGTGAAAACGGTGGAAGGACTCGCCGCCTATCGACACAGATGGGCCTGCAGAATTTGGTACAGGCATTTCAAAGGAAAAACGGCTGAAAGGAAGCCCAAGAGGAGACTGAAGAGAAATTTTCATAAAGAGGAGGAACACGAATGCAGGCAAAAGAACCGTTAGAAAAGATCCCAAAAGAAAGTGGTGTTATGGCGGAATCTAGATGTTCCTCCAAGGCTCCATGTGCTCATAGCTGGGACTCTGGACCTGGCTGGATCTAGGGTGTGTGACACCGGGATTAAGGATGTGTGGTACGCGGTCCCCCATCTGGAATTAGCATAGCTCTTGGGGTGTGGAAAATGGGAAGGCCCACTGGGTGTGGGTAGCACCACCCAAAAGGCTTGTAGCCCGCTGGGACAGAAGGCAAAGGGAGCCTCGCTTCACTGCTGCTTCGCTGCCTTCTCTGCTTGCCCCGTTATGAACTGTGTCTCCTCTGTGTTATGTTCTAGAAAACTCAGGCAAGAGTAGGGCTGAAAAGGAGCCACAGAACGTGGCAGGGAAGGTTAAGCCTGGCAGTGCTCACTAGAATGACTTCATTACTTTGGAGGACAAAGGACCATGATCACCTAGGTCTAGGAGCAAATGAGTGACGGTGAAGAGGGAAGTCAACCAACATGAGCAAAACACAGGAGAAAAAACGGCAGTCGGTACTATTATCAATAATGTTTATTACTAATAAATAAACCTTTATACTGAGTATCTTCCTAGGCAATTTACAGTATTAATCCATTAAATCCTCATAAAAACCCTAGGAGGTAGGTATTAATATCCTCCACTTTACAGATGAAGAAACTGAGGCACAGAAACGCTAAGTAACTTATTTGTAAGTGTAAGGATTCAAACTCAGGGAGTTGTGCTTTTTAAAGGATGGCGTAAGTCAATTGGTTTGGAAGCTAGGGGAGGGAAATTAGCAGACTGAAAACTGAAGACAGAAATATATGGCCTGGCCTCGGGAGAGAGCAGCAAGGGCCCAAATCCAGACTGGCTTCATGGCTTCGGAGGAAACTCGCAGAGCAGTGCCTGCAGGACTAGGAGAGAGGAGGCCCTGGCTGCTGAGGGCTGTGGTTTTGCTTGTGCGACCGTAGCTGAGACCTGGGGTAGAATGAACTGGAAACAGTGAAGGCCTTCCGAGGGGCAGTGCTGCCCCATGGGGCTGGGTCCCTAAGTTCACAGTAGGTCTGGTTTGTGCTGTTTCCATAACAGGTTTGGGGCCTTGGTGTGGGCACCATAAGTTTGGCTGGTTCTGTGGACAGAAGACAGGACCTAGCAGGGCTCAGGAAAGTGGAGAGACCTGAAGGGCTAGAAAGAACAGGACTGAACAAACTCAGAAGTCCCTAACCCAGGACCGCATACTGTCACCGTGGGGGGCAGGCTTGACCTCCAGAGCGCTCTCCAAGACAAGCTGCTCGGGACTCAGTGGAAGCCAAGCCGAAGCACTGGCTTTTGTGCTGAGCCCGAGGGAACCCAAAGAAAGCGGCTAGGAGGGAAGATGACTAGCAACTGCCCAATGGGGAGAGAAGAGCACGCAGGAGGGAGCTGGGGAGGGAGGCTGGGAAGCCCTCGGCTAACTGGCCATGCAAGCGTGAGAAAGCAGGGGTCACTTTAGGCCTTGGGGGTGGAGGTGCTGGGAGAGGTGCCCCAGGTGTGCAGTGAAATGCCTTGTTTCAGGGAGAATCAGGAACCCACCTGCAAGGACTCAAAGTCCTGCGTGAACTGTGGTTATAAGCAGCTCTCGAGGAAAAGCCCTAGAGCCCCACAAAGGATTAACTGTATCATTATTCTAATTTGGGGAATCCGAAAGATTAAACCCAAGTCAACTGAGAATTGATAAATGTTGCAAAGCTTACTTTAATAAGTCTCAGTTTCCTTCATTAAATTTTCACAGAGACTGAAAGTTTGATATTAGTACGAATTTATTGACATGGATTTCCCGTAGTTACTGTTCGAACACAGAGAGAGTGCTGGGGAGCTGAAGACAATGGTAATAACCTACAGGATCTGAGGTCTGCCAGGCGCGCTCCGCTGAGGGTGGGGAGGGGAGAGAGAAGGAGAACACGAACAGATCTTTAAAAAAGAATCTGGAGACTGCTTTCAGTTAGAGGAAGAAGCAATGACGTTTTGACAATTTAAACATTTATCCAGAAACATATATCTATTCCATAGATAACAAATCGATTACCATATATTTGAGTTTGAAAATATACAAAATATTTGTCATACTTACATACTGAAATTAAAACCTAATTTTAAAAAGTGCACAGTAAAAACAGCGTAAGGAAACCTACAATATTCATGGTATATGTAATGTTTTCCACTTTACTGTCAACAGCAAATTCTGTATCTGCCTTACTGATTACAAACATTTAAATGCCTCGGGGTCAAGTACAACGCTGTGTTTCCTGGGTCCGACAAGAGCCCAGCTTCCCACAGGCCATGCGCTGGGCGCCACGGGAGGGCCCGCGGTCTGGACAGCAGCAGCAGCTCTGGAAGGATCAGCCTCCAAGGAGCTATTTGTAAACTATCGACTCTTGTTCTTTTTAGAATTTCCCTGTGTAAAGAAAAACATAAACAATGAGAACAAAAACATCCAGAGAAATAGTTCACATAGTTGATAAACTAAGCTGTCCGGAGGCTGTATTTCGCTCCCGGCACCCTGGCCTCCCTCGGGGAGACAGCCCACTCCGCGCTGTTAACTGCTAGCCAGGAATCACAGAGCCTTGCCTTGCTTGCTGCTGCCCTGGGTCCCGTCTCCAGGGGCTCAGATCAGGCAATAAGCAAAGAAAAGCAAGCTACCACCCGATATTTTGCAAAACCTTAAACATTCATTCAATTCCAGACACAGCATAGGAGGGTTGAAGAAGCTGAATAAAAACAGCTTAAAATAATACTTTTTAAATTTTTAAATAAACGTTTTAAATTTAAAATTTTTTAATTGTTTTTTATTTTTTGGTATTGGGAATTGAACTCAGGATCTTGTGCTTGCCAGCCAGGTGCCTGGGCTGCTGAGCTATATATATCCCTGACCTAAAATTTTTGTTTTGGTTTTTTTTTTTTTTTTTTTTTTTGGTGCCAGGGGTCGAACTCATGACCTGGTGTTTGCCAAGCAGGCACTTCCTAAAATTTTTAAGACGTAGTAATTTTGAATATGTACCAACTAACACTCAAATGGCACTGATTATCTGCCAAGAGTAAGCTTAGGTAAGGCTCAGGACAAGTAGCTCCCTCACAGATGAAGGGCTGAACTTTCCAGCGCTGTGTATCTTCTTTTTTCTGGTGAGCTCCCTCCTTAGGAATACATCCTAACTGAATGCCTGAACTACAATGTATATACACACCTTCTTACAAGTGGAAAATGCCTGAGAAAACAAACAATAACAGCAGGATAACAGCAGACAAATAGTTGCGGATGTTTACTGGGTATCCGGTGGACACAATGTCAACACAGCCATAAGATGATGCTACAGCAATGTAAATTACTAATAAACCAGAAGGAAGTCCCAAAATGATCAAAGAAAGGTTAATAATATAAACTCCAACTGGAGAAAGTCTCTTAGTCAAGAGTTTTCAAGAACAGATTTAAAACCTCTGAGAAACCTGAAAAGTCCCTACTTCTTAAGTAACTGGAACTGAGCTACCTCTAGAACAAAGAGATCTGTGGTGCCCACTGTATACACTTCTCAGTGCAGAACCAAACACTTATGCAGTTCAGGAGACTGAAGAGTCCCCCTAGAATCCCTGCTTCTTTTCAAATGGTAGGTGCTACAACTGGCTTTCTCACACTCCTACTACACTAGCCATGAGTGAAACCAAAACGTAACCTCTTTAGGAAAGGGAGGGGAAGGGAATAAAAAAAACAAAAACAAACAAACAAAAAAAACACCAACTCTCCACCACAAATGCAATCATTATGCACTGCAAACATGTCCTGATAAAAATTGTTTAAAAAATGCTCCAGACCAGAATAACCTCTTCAATGTGTGTGCTCTCTACTGTCAGTAGGAAGCCAGCTGCGAGTTAAGACACTGCCCTACCAGAGTATCAAGGGCCAGAAGGGTAAACGAGGCAGGCATTCTTTACAGACGACCAGCCCCCACCTCCTGCTCCAGGCTCCGGCTTCCTGAGCACAGGTAACTGGAAAGCCATAATCAGAACCACATTGGCCGGTTACAGTCGTCACAGAGATGGCCGGGAAGCCTCGGATACCCCTCTGAAGAGGTCAGTGACACGCACAAGACTGTTGAAAAACAAAATATTATGTCGGCTCTGATGCGCCAAAAGGATATGTTTTCCAAGCAAAGCCCAAGTTTGCAGAATGTGCCCTACACCACAGCAGAGGCTGGAAGAAGCTCTAGTCAGTCATCTCTACCTCCTCTCCAGCACACAGAGCAGGCGCTGAGAAAGGCCTGCTGAACCAGGGAGCCCCGCTGCAGACTTCAGAGTGCTACTGAGACAGGTAACTCCAGCTTCTGGCAGCAAAAGCCTGGTGAGTCACGAAAGCGTGCCAAGCATCTGAGAGGTCCACAACACTGGGCCCGAGCCCCCTGAAGCTGACCTTCATGGCTAAAGAATACATACACTATGACGCAACAATAAACGTGAGCTGAGGAAATACATTCCACCAGCACGTTACCCTACTGACCCCGGGCTACTCCATCATAGGCTTTACGGGAAATAAAACTGAAGGGAATCTCAGGGATTAAAAGGTAAGACTTCTCCAGGTTATACAGATATTTATGAGAATAAATTTTCACTCTCCAGCGGCTCCATTTACACTCCTATGAACAAAGATGTGAGAACCCTTCGCTCTCACACAATAGCAGCAGAATGCCAAGACCCAGCAAAGCAGCAAGCACAGCCGTGCAGCCTTCACGGTCAGACCTTGTCGGCTTATAACTCAGCTGAGAAACCGAGCTTTACTTTGGGACTGGACAAACGATATTAAGGGAAATGATTCATAAGCACTTTCAATCGCTTAACCTCCAACTCCTGCAGTGCATGGCAGTGACACAGCTCTCCACTGCACTGCAGGCTGCCCTGCCTGCCCTTGGCGTCCCCCCTGGCCGCACCCACACACCTTGCTGGACATCTTCAGAGTGTCGATCTCCTCCCTCTGCTTAGACAGCGTCTCATTCATGCTGCACAGGTGGTCGCTCATCATACTCAACTGGTCCTCATAGCTCCTCTTGGTGGTTGTCAGCTCATCCTAAACAGCAAAGGCAGAGAGAAAACTAAAATAAAGCCCCATCCCGCCCACTCTGAGGCTTTTTAAATTTATTTAAGAAATTTGGTAAAGCAACCTAGCAAGACGGCCTAATTGATAAATTAATATGAAAGTTAAAGTATGGGCCTAACAGGAGAAGGAAGTGAAAAGAAATGGAGAAAATTTTTCTCTCAATTTTAAATGTGTGCTTAGTTTCTCTGTAGAACTCTAAAGGTTTACTTCCATGGCAGGTACAACACTGTCAGCAAAAGCAGAGGGTAAGACGATCTCTCCGTCTGTTTAGGGCCCAGCCCTGGGCTGTGGTCCAGAGGAGCCCCCTCCTCTCTCCCCAGCCTGCCGTCAGAGGGGAGCAGCTGGGCCTTGCTGAGCCCTGTGTCTTCCTTCGCCTGGCACCAGGTTCACACTGACAGGAGCCCTCTGAAAAGCAACGCTTTGAAACAAGGCAGGCAGGGAGGAAGGAGGGTACTTACTGTGCAGCCCCAGCTTCCAGTTTAGGTCAGTTTTAGGCAAACAGGAAAGAGAAAGAACAGCGTAATGTGTACAGAAAAGACTACCCACAGCGATGAGTAGTCACAAGAAAAAGAGGAAGGACTTGTGGGTGAGCAAGTATTATTTAAACAAATGCTGATGATAAAAGAACTTAAGATTATGATCAAGTCAGAGAAACAATCTCTTTGGTCTGACATGGTTAAGATGATACTTTAAGAAACAGAGTGGGTAGGGGAAAGCGTGGGTCATGTCGGACACCACTGCTCTGCCAAGTACGGTTGCCTCTGCTCCCTAAAAACTCTCCATGGAAACACACGGAGCCTGCAGGGCGGCACGGGGGCGCTCACCTGGAGTCTGCTGATGTTCTGACTGGCAACTTTCATCTCCTCTGTCAGTGTCTCCTTAGACTTCTCGGCCAACGCTAGTCTCTTAGAGAGTGCTCGGCACTGCAGAATCAGAAAACATTCCATTTCTAGGCCAACATTCCAAAACCAAGTCTGCTTCAGGGACAGTTACTAGAAAATAATCCCCAAAGGGAAAAGTCATTCATTCATTCACTCACTCACTCATTCCATGCATATCTGTACCATGCATGGCGTACACAGAAGAAAGATGTAGCCAGACTCTTTTAGTTAAGGAAAAAAAGTCCAGCAACTCAAGCTCAGAAGTTTTTTCCTACCTCTGGCCTAAGGGGTTACAAAAAAAACCCAAACTTTTCACATTTACCCAGAACTAGTATATACTTATGATGGATGAAAAGAGAAGTGATTATTATTTCAAAATTGATCAACACCTTCTGATATTTGATGAGACTTTTCTTGTGTTTAAAGACCTTCCTTGGAGACTACTGCTTACAGTCCCAGAGTAGACAGGTTATGCTCTGTTTAAATAGGAGAAATGAGCAGGGCTGTGAGGAGATCTAACACACTGAGACCATGCAGAGACACAGCAGATGAAAATGGAAAAGGAGAAATTCCGTGTCACACTACTGTTCAAAGGATCACTAGACTTTCCAATAAGGCACCTAACAAGCCTCTCAAGAAGGATCTGGTGAGACGCATTTTAACACTGTGTCAATGTCAGATGCTCACACTCATCCATCCAGTTAAGTCACAGTGGGGCCATCACTTCCTGCTCACAGATGAAAAACTAGGACAAGCTAAAAATTCTTGTATCACAATTGTGTTGAAGACGATTACTAAAACAGCCATATCTCTTGGAAATAAATCAGCCTAAAAAATTCTCCAGTTACTCATTTTACTTCTCAAGGAAACTTCAGGACAGTCAGCCAACCAAGTGCCCACTTCCCTGTTACCAGACAGTTACTCTCTGGTTAGCTCTGAGCCTGACAAAGACAGAGGGACGTGTGGGTCCTCGAGAGGATGACACTGTCCCACGTCAGGAGGCTCACTCAGAAAGCAGGCAGGGAGCTGCCCACAGGGACAGGCTCATCTGCTGCCCCGCACTCAGACAGGTGCTGCAGTGATCCCACTGCCTGTCAGCCTGCTGTCCTCCCCTGGGCATTCCGGCAGCTGTCACCATGGCTCCACTCTATAAGCACAGGTACAGTGGCTGCCGGCAAGCCGGACTAAGTTAAGCACCTCATTTATTTTGGCAGGAAAAGGAACAAAGCCCTTTCCACTTCTAGGGACTGATCTCCTGTGCCCACATTGAGCAACAGACCTCTCGTGCCCACATTGAGCAACAGACCTCCTGTGCCCACATTGAGCAACAGACCTCCTGTGCCCGTAATGAGCAACAGACCTCCTGTCCACATCTCTCCATCTCTGCAGTGTAGGAAAAAAAAAAATCAGAGATAAAGCCAGATCCAACGAAGGGTGCAATTTTTTCATTTTCAAATTCTTTAAAAATGTTAAGCACTATAATTCGCTATCTGCCACCTACGATTGATTGACCTTTTAATACAAAGTTTTAAATTGGAGACCCTAAAGGTCTCACTCACTGAGCAATATCCACTTATCTCACCACTTGTTTCTTGATCTTTCTGTTGTTGTAAAAATAAAAGCAGATAATTTATGTGAAGGTGGGAAAGTAGGGAGAGGGAGAGGAGGAGAGCGGGCGGGCACGTGAGCTGCTCTGGGCAAGGAGCGGGCGTTAACACTCTTTCTCGCGCTCTGGTATCCGTACTTCCTTCCTTCATGTTTCCCTTCTGCTCTGCAAACTGCAGTGCTGCACTGATTACACTGTACAATGGTTTTCTAATTCTTAAGATAAAATGATTAAGGAAGAAAAAAGTAACAAAAGTAAGATTTTGTATCTTTTGAAGATTGAAAAGGTCACACTTTTCATCTTATGTATAGGAACTCATTGCTATATAATTATCATTAAAAAACTGAAGTTTATTTTAAAAGATGAGCATCTCTAACTACATAATCTCTAATAATAATGCCCCCAAACACATATTACGCCCCAGGTGTGGTGGCACATTCCTGCAATCCCAGCACTCGGGACACTGAGGCAGGGTAACTGCTGCGAGTTCAAGGCTGGGCTCCATAGTGAGTTCAAGGCCAGCCTGGACTATATGGTGAGGCCCTGTCTCAAAAGAAAGAAGGAAAAAAAGGGTAAAAAAATCATACATTACGTGCCCACAGAGAAGGCTACTCTAAGCCTCCCAGCTGTCTTGCAGAAATTTAGAAATGACAAATCAGTCTTATGCTCACATACATTGAAATGAAGATTTTGAGTGATACACAGACTTGTCAGTATGAGCTGCAACCAGATTTACAGACTCAAGTAAGTCTGAAACGCACAGACACTGACTTCTCTCCTGTGAGCAGCAGGACAGGACGGGGCCCCGATTCCTGAATCCGGAGGAGTGCCCACTCACCTCGGCATAGAAGTGCACAGATTTACTGTCAGCCAGCTGCAGCTGCGACGTGAGCTCCACCACCCTTGCCATGTAGTGGCTTTTAATCAGGTCTTCACGAGACTCTGCATCTGGAACCTAAACAGGGTGCGTGCACATAAACAAATGCCACTGTTGAGATGACGCAATTCCAGGCAGAAGAAAAAGACCTCAGTCTGCACACTTGCCCTTGACATTGGGTAGGGAACTGCAGTTTGCCCACCTCTCAGAGAAGCAGCAGCTGTGGTGGGTAAACGGACACTATCGACTGTTTACGCAGCATTCTGCCGCCTCAGCCCCTCTCAGAGGAGAGCGGAGCTGAGGCGCAGCACTGGGAGCTCCGCGGCGCTGCACAGCTCCTGACCCTCTACCCAGCCTTCACCCTCCGTAACCCTGACTGCCAGGATCTCCCTCCTGGTTCCCGTGTCCCCTTCTAACTGGAAGGGGGCAGGAGAAGCCGTATTTATTGGGGCTGCTACACTCCGAACACCCATTTTTTTAAAATTATCTTAAGACAAATACTAATAAATTATTTCTACATCAGGTTTTGGTCTTTGTTCCAGTTATTACTCCCTGTTACTCTGACAATGACACAGTACTGAGTTTAGCTTAAAAATACAAGAAGAAAACAAAACAAGAAGAACCAAGTACAGTGGTGCATACCTGGAACTGAGTTACCCAGGAAACTGAGACAGGAAGATTGTTTTAAAATTCAAGGCCAGTCTGAGAAACTTAGCAAGACTAAGTCTCAAAATAAAAAATAAAAAGGGCTTAGAATGTAGCTCAGTGGTGGGGCACCTCTGGGTTCAGGACCCCTGCAGAAGGAAAAACTACATACAGAAGTTCAAGATTACTTACAAGATAAAGAAGTCAAAGCTTTTACCATCTACTTGAACTATGCTGATCAGTTTTCCATACTGAATGGCAAACTGGGTAACTTCAGTTTTGTCTACAGTTACTTATAAACTTACATCTTAAAAGAGTTCAAAACCCTAATGTGCAAGCCTGTATGATAAGCCAAATCTGCCCTGTGCAGGCCACTCATCAAGGCCCCGAGCCTCACATGCTGCCAGCAAGAGGGGTCACAGGGGCCACGCCTTCTCAGAAGCCACCAAGGCAGGCGCTCAGGATGGCAATCGCAAAAGAAGGCTGTAGGTTGTTGGTGACATTAAACTAGAACCAGACAGAAAACCACACGAGTCCACTGGCAGAGGAGGAAAATGCTGGCTCCACATCTGTCAGGAAAGAAGTGGACAGAGGCGGCTTCCATAGGACTTTGCCAGCACCTGCCAGACATTCACTTACCAGACAGCATAATGCCATGCGCCCCTTACCTCACTGTCAGACGTCCTGATCAGAACTCCAATCTGGAACACAAGGGAAAGAATCATTAGGAAAGAATGTTTGCATTTCAAACACAACTTGTAAAAGTTTCTCTCTTCTCGGTCCACGTTGGTTTACAGGGCACAGGGGACACAAGTCTACAACATCACACCTGTAATTCCAGCACTCAGGAAACTGAGGCAGGAGGATCTTTTTGAGTTCTAGGCCCACCTGGACTATATAGCAAGACCCCCTCAAAACAACAACAACAACAAACAAAACGTCGCGACTGCTGAATTCAGGTTATAGTTCAAGGTAAAAAGGTAAGTATGTGGGTACAATCACTTCAGAAAACTTCTGGACACCCTCTTCTAATGGATTTTGCTAACTAGAGACTGCCTGGGCAGTTTCCACCTATTCTAAATAATATCCTCAAAGCATTATTAGAGCAGTGAGCAGTGTGTACCAGCAAATGTTACACCCAGGCTGGCTGTAAAAGTCTTTCGTGATACTTTTTAATTGAATAGTCATAATATTCTACTCAGTGAAACAGGTGTACCAATTACTTTTTCTCTAGCAGTTAAAAAGTGCTACGCCAAGAACTTGGTGTGGTGGTGTCCAAATATAACACTGGCGCTCAGGAGGCTGAGACAGGAGGATTACCATGAGTTTGAGGCCAGCTTGTGCTACACAGTGAGTTCAAGGTCTGCCTGAACTATGCATTGAGACCCTATCTCAAAAAACAAAAGAAAAAAATAAACCACTAGAAATGTTTTTATAAAAGGATAGAAACATCTTACATTTGACTTATTGTATCTTTCCCAGAAACACGCCTCTCACCAAGGGGACAGATCATGGGAAATCACAGGGGATTAACAGAGTTGCAGGGAATTCAATGCAGTTGCTTTTGCAAGGAGATAGCTTACTTACTAACCTGCTTTTTTCTGGAGGCATATGGATCATTACTGTTATAAACTAACATGTAATTTAGATGGCTCTCATGGTATGAATGTCTGACTCCCTAAAATTCCTATGTGAGACCCTAAGCCCCAAGGTGACGGTACTGGAGGATGGGGGCCAAGGGAGAGGGCCTCAGGAGATTACAGAAGAGAGCCAGAGACTCGCTCACCCCTGCCACCATGTAAGTGCCAGGAAACACACCCTCACCAGACACCAGACCCACAAGCACTTTGATCTTGGATTTCCCAGCTTCCAGAACTGTGAGGAAATTTCCATTCTTGTAAATCACCCAATTTATGGTATTTTATTGTAGCAAATGAAATGCACCGAGACAATGGTTCACACTGAACACCAGGTTAGATCCTCACTAACAAGTACAGAAAAAAGAAAACCATGGACGACCACGAAGACACTCACCAGACTAGTGCTCTGCATAGGCTCCAGCGTGGCCTTGGCTGTGGCTTCGTCCTGGCCGGTGTTGTTCACGACAGCAGTATTTTCCTGGGCCAGCCCAGTCAGCTGCCCACCGCTAGTACTCTTCAGCTTATCCACAATTCGCTGGTTTTCTTTTTCTAGCTTGATTTTGGCTAGCTGTGCTTCTAACATCCAATGTTCTTTTTCCTGTTCCAGTTTAGAAATCTTTTCTAAACTCTGTTGAACCTTGAAATGTAATACGGAGTTATGGATCAGCTATGTCAATCAGTTTTTCATTGCTGACAAAATACCTAATGACAACTCAAAAGGACAGGAGGCTTATGCTGGCTCATGGTGTTAGTGACTGCAGCCCACGGCTAGCTGAGTCCACTGCTTTGGGCCCACGCTGCAGCAGAACGTCACGACATAAAGGCAGGGTGGCAGAAGGCTGCTCTCTTCATGGCAACATGGAAGCACAGAGAGCAAGGAGCCAGGGACAAGTCAGAGTTTCTAAAGCTGTGTCCCATGACTCACTCCCTGTACCTAGGCCCCAGTCTAATGACCCACTCAGCAGGACTCATCACTGAAGAGCCCTCTTGGCCTATCACTTCCCAAAAACCCATGAGCTGGCAACCAAGCCTTTGGCATTGAGCCTTTGGCAGGACATTTTAGATCCCAACGGTAACAAAAATGCTTTGGTCCTGACAGTGGCCAAAAATGCTTTACAAAATGCTAACCAAGTGGTGCAAGCCATGCAGGGCCCAGAAGGAGAAACAAGCCAATTTCCCCTTCCTCTGAGTTGGCAGAAGCCATGCTGGGCCTGGGAGGAGTAACAAGAAAACAATCTCTTTCTTGTGAGCTGGTGAAACACCCTGCAGGGCCCAGCAGGAGAAACAAGCCAAATATGACCTTCCTGTGAGTCAGTGGAAGCCATGCTGGTCCTGGGAGGGATAACAAGAAAAACAGAAAGACAATTCGTCCTTCCTGTGAGCCCACTGGCAACTGGTTGGGAGACAAGAACACCCTCCCATCCTCCCACTCAGCAAGCAACCAGCTGATCCATGGGACAGGCTGAGTTTCAGCATCTGAGGTACAAAAAAAACCTTAATGCTTGTATAGTTTGACTGACTTTGCAGGCCTAAAGCTGGTAGTCTGAGCACCTAATAAGAGGGTAACAGTATGCAATATAGCAACTATGGGGAATTTCCTTCTGCTTTGTTTTTGAAATCCAATATTGTTCTGTTTTGTTCTGTTTTATTGTTTTTATTCAGTGTTTTGTTTTGATTGGTTTCATTCTGTTCTAGTTGATTTCACTATGTCTGATGGTATAGGCAGCAACTTTGAAGAAAACAAGAGGCATTATGGTAGCCAATGATAATTTCCTATTATCCTGTTTTGAAATTCTGCATCACTTTCACTGTTTTGTTTTGACTGGCTTTATTTTGTTTGGTTTTCTTCTTTTTAAAATACGCTTCCAAGGGCCAGGGATTTAGCTCAGTGGCACAAGTGCTTGCCTGGTAAGTGTGAGGTCATGAGTTGATCCCTGGTACCAAAGCAAACAAACAAAAAAACCACTTTCATTCTTTTGTTTTGATTCCCCTTAATTCTCAGGGGAAATAACAGCTTGAGAATTACACAAAAGTAAAAGCTATCTTAGAGTAAATTTAAATGGCTTACCAGCTATCACAGCTGAACAATTACTATGTAACAGGCACTGTTTGTGGCACTTTCTTCCAGTTATCCCAGTGTAGCCTCCTAATAATTCTACAATTCTTATTTCTTAGAGAATGAAGGCTCCCAGCAATGGTACCATTTGGTAAGGGAGGAAACACAGCCAGAACGTGGGACCCCATCTGCTTAGCCCACAAGTCCACACCTTCCTGGTGTGCTACGCCTTCCTTATGAGCTGGAGGCCTGCCAGGGACACAGCAGGACAAGCCTCAGCTCTGAGGTCAGGTGACTGATTCTGTCACTTACTAGCTATCTTGTGTATAATTCACGTAATTTCTTTGAGCCTTCTCTTCCATTCAAAAATTTTAAAAAATAATTTTAAGGCATTCCACATTTTATTGTTTTTCAGGAAATACTGTGTAGGTGAAAGTTTTAGTGTATTAGCGTGGAAAAGATAAGAGAGGGCTGGGGATTTAGCTCAGTGGCATAAGCGCCTGCCTTGCAAGCATGTGGTCGTGAGTTTGATCCCTGGTACCAATAAAAAAAAAAAAAAAAAAAGATAAGAGATCCATAATCTAGTGACAGTAAGGACAGCACTGACAGAATATCACCTCAGGTAAGTTTCTTTGTGTTCTCTTTAAGTATTCCCAAAATTGAAGGCAAGTCAGACACTGAACTGAATAAATAAATCTCTGATAAAAGCTAACTTAATCTTGGTATCAATTTATGAAAAGGGACTATTCCTTCTACTTTCATCTGCTACTCAAACTCAACTGACAAACTAATTGGAAATTCTCCACTCCTGCCCATTTGAAGAATGAAATCAAATGCTAGTCTCTAGGTCCTTCCTCCTTTGTGGCCTTACTGTTTTGGATATTTAAATCTAGTGTCCAAAGAATCAGTCTGCATTGCCCAGGTGTGTTAGTATGCATCTTGCATGGACTGTAACACCAACTGAGTCAAGCCCAAGTATTTACAGTACTGATACATTTTTGGTTATGCCTATCATGCTTCTTAGTAGGTATGGGACAACTAACTTTACATGTCAGTTGCACGTTAATGATGTGAGTCTTCTGAGTCACTAATCACTCTGTGCATCTCAGAACCATTTCCAGAGGATGCAGCAGCCCCTCCTGTAGGACTCCCAGGGCCCTACCTGTTGTGCAAGCCCTTCCCGGCTTTCCGTAGAGCTGAGAAGGACCCGGCGGTTTGCCAGCGCTTCCTCGTAAGGCACAGACTCGGGCCGAGGCTGTGGGAAAAGCAAGAAAGAATTCAAGGAAAATTACTGTCACTACCCCCACCCCGTCATCTAATCCTCCATCCACAGAGGACAATGACACAAGAATGCGCGGTTGAATTCAGATGTGTACACATGGAGATCATTCCCTTTAGTACTGTACTTGGGAAAATATAAACTCACTTATTTTCAAAGAAGAAAATAATGGAGAACTTACGCCAATTATATACAGACTTGCATCAAAATATAGATTAAGAACAGAATAAAAATATAGATTAAGAATAGAATAAAAATCAGAAACAGATACAAGCATACATAAAAATCTATTATGTGACAAATAGTGCATTTCTGAATCAGTGGAGAAAGGGTACTGGATAAATGCGGCAAGGACACCCAGCTAATCATTTAGAAAAAGAACTATTTAGATCCTTCTTTTATATCTAGTATCAGAATAAATTCCAGATCAAGGATTTAAATCTAAAACTTAGCAAAAATACTGCAATAAAATGTAGGTATTTCCTCGGAAGACGCTGTGGCTGAATAGGAGCACTATAAAAGGAAAGAGACTTGCTGGATATTAAAATTCTTCGCTGTTATAACTGCTGAGGATTGAAACTTGGGCCTCTGCATGTGCTCCACTGGGCCCCAAGTTCTTAACATATAGAGAGCTCTTTCAACCTTTGTTAGGAATATTTATTTCAGAAATGTAACAGGCATCAGGTGTGGTGGTGCACACATGCAAGCCCAGCTACCTGAGGCAGGAGGACTGCAAGCTGGAGGCCTGACTGGGAAACTTAGTAAGTCACTACTGCAAAATAAAATTTTAAGCACTGGAAGTGTAGCTCAGTGGTAGAGTCTCTGCCTAGCACATACTAAACTCTGGGTTCTAACCCCAGTATCGTAAAAATAAATTAATTGAAATAAAATAGGTAAAAGACCAGAACATAGAATACAAATGATAACTATGAAAGGATATTGAATCTCATTAATAAGCAAAGATATACAAGTAAAAATAACAGTAAGGATCCTCTCCTGAGAGTGACAAAGATTAAATTTATATGTTAAACTGATACGTCTACATACTTATCAGTAACCTTTCTGAAAGCTAGACAAATGTGCCAAAAGTTGAAATATTCACAAACAGTGAACTATGATTTGACAGAACTATAAAGATACAATTAAAACAATTATACAAATATAGGAAGATCCTGGCTGCAGCTATTACAACTTAAAATGTAGCTAGACATCATGATACATGTCTGCAACCTCAGCTAACCGAAGGCTGAAGCAGGAGGATGGCCGCTTAAGGCCAATCTGTAGCTCAGTGTCAGAGTACTCGCTTAGCATGCACAAGGCCTGGTTCAATCCTACACTACAAAAATGAAAACAAAAGGTAAAATGTGAAAAACACATGGCTCAAAACATTTTAGTTCTCGGTTTTCCGAGATATGCTAAAGGAGATATTTGTCTACTTCAGTTTTATAGTAATAATAAAAAATGAGAATCAACCTTAACGTCCACCAATGATGTGAAACCTAATTAAACAATGGACACTCTTATAAAATTCTATGCTGTATTCAAAGGGGCAGAGTATGTAATGGCATAGATTACTACAACATTTTAAATGAACAAAAGAAAATAATACAATGACTAAAACTTTCATTAAGTTAAAAAGAATTCTACACATTATTTACAGATTTGTATAGATGGATATAAATGCTCAAAGAATCTGATGGACATAAATGTTCAAACTGATAAATATGATTACCTCTGGATAGAAACTAGAACTAGGGATAGTTTGCCTATAATGTTCTAAATTAATGGAATATAAGAGGATGTTTATGTATGTTGTAATTAAAAATTTTAAAGAGAGCTGAGGACATAGCTCAGGGGTTAAAATGATTGCCTAGTATGCACAAGATCCTGAATTAGATCCTTAAAACTGGGGAACAAATTAAAGAAAAAATTAAAAAAATGAAGGGGAAAAAGTAAAAGGCAAATACCCAGTGCAGCACTACATGTAACAGTAAAAAACAGCCAACAACTAATATCCACCAGCAATGGAATGGCCAAATTATTACACATTTACAGACTAAAATACTACAGAGGCATTAACATGATGCTAGTAGTTTATACTGTAGATATACTGTAGATATATGGACATATCCACAATGTGTTGAGGAAAAGATTTTAAAACAGCATATGAAGCTGAACATATTTTGCTTTTTATGGTACATATACACACCCACACATGACTGCTTACACACAAATCAAAACTTTCTAACATGTAGATACACTCTGCCAAAGAGTAGCCAGCTACATTTAGGTGGTGGAACTTGGTTTGGCATCATTATCAATGATCACATATGCCTAACTGTATTTAGAAAAAATTACAAAGACATTTAATTTTTTGTGTTTCTATGAGTTTAAGATTTGAAGTTGAGTTTTGCCTGTCAGCCTACCTCACCCCAGGCAGAGGGGACAGAGTCCAGCAGGGCCTGTGCTTACAAGTTAAGGTTTCGGTCTCTGCCATTTCTTCAAGACACCCCCTAACACTCACCAAACACCTTAATCCCCAAAACTGGGAAAACCTAAACAGCATGGAGGTAGGAAAAGTGGCTGCCATGCTCTGGAAAGTTCCCGACTCCCTGCAGGGCACAGGCTCCCAGCGGCTCACACACCTTCCTCAGGGCCTTCACGTAGGCAGCCGCCCTCTTCTTGTACTGCAACATGCACTCCGCGGCCGGGGGGCTGATGAACCTGCTGGCTGCACGGGGTCCATAGCTAAGCGATGCCATGAAGTAGTCCACATTGTTGCTGAAGAAAGACGCCATCTAAACAACGTGTGACAACAAGACAGCTTCTTTTTTCCAACAGTAATCTACAGTTCTAATAGCTCTCAGAAGTTTAATGATGCTGAGATGGAAATGAAATTTAATAAACACCTGCCCTGAAGCCCACATTTATTTATCTGAGAACACCTCAGCCAGTGATGGGAAACATAAAAAACAGCCTGCTGTGGCATGCATGCCATTAGGTTCGCCACCAGTGACCTAGGCAATGAAACATAATAAAAGGACAATATGGTATAAATACTGAGAACTGATTTCTGCTGGGCATGGTGTTACATGCCTATAATATTAGCACTAAGAAGGCTGAGGTAGGAATCCTGTGAGTTCAAGGTCAGCCTGGGCTACACAGTGAGCTCCTGTCTCAAAAAGAGAGACAGAACTGAATTCTGGTATGTCCTATTCTAGACAACGCCTATTCTTCATGAAAGCCAAGACTGATTCTGATTTATTCTGCAAATGAGTTTCATAAGCTGTTTACCTCATCAATTGCTACAATGATCTCAAAATATCTTTGGACTTGTTCCATTTGTACTGTAATCCTGAGCATTTACATTCAACAGAATTCATGACATAAATATCTTGGATACATAATCTTTATTTAAATTTAATTTTTTAAGTTTCAACTTGTAAATTATAAATAGAAAAAAAGACTAAAAATTCAGTAGATCTTGATACTTAGAGATTTAGTATCTGTTAAATTTATATAAGCAGCCACAAAAAGATCTATGACTATAATTTTGCTGACATGTAATTTTATATCTACAGTGCTATATAAAATGATAAGAAAAAAAGTCTGGCTAAACATCCTCACTACAAAAATAAGTCTTATGTAATAAAAGGATTCTATCTTGACAAATGTGAAAAAGTGATTTGTCAAACAGACTGTTCCACCTTGACAAAAACTACTCTAAAATTAAGCCAATCAGTCACTAATGATTTGAAGATTATGTTTTATGTTAATGCTTTACTATGTTAATAAAAGTCTATGTTAAAGTATAGTATTTAACGAAAACAGTATTCCAAAGGTCTTGAGCTATACATTCCTGGTGAATAAAGACAGATAACTTTCCCTGTGACAAAATTTTAAGGTTTCAGGCAATAAACTACAAAATATATAGGTTCCAATATTTCAGTGTTTTCTTAAAAAAGAGGAAATGCAGACTCATATAAAATATCAGCTTTTTTTCAGAATTTTCTAATAGACTCAGAGTTACACTGAGAAAAGGTGTGGCTTGCTGTAGGTGAACAGCTGAAAGAGAAGTCAGGAGGGATGACCCCTGTATTCGGGCACCCTGGCAGGTGAGGCCAGGCAACTCAGTAAGACCAGTCTCAAAATAAAACACAGAAAAAGGCTGGGACCATTGCTCAGCGAGAAAGGTCCCAGGTGCAATCTAGTACTGCAAACAAAAATACCAAAGAAAACCAAAAACACTACAAACACTTTAAGACCTTTATTATGGCCCTCAGTGCTTTAGTGCCAAAAGTCAAAAAGGCCAGTCCAAGTTTAGGAAGGGTGACACTAACTGTCCAACATGATCTATGCTCACTTCTAATTTGATTTAAAATACCTGAAAAAAAATCTGTTACTATTATGATGAACCTTTCAGAAAAAAAGAACAAAGCTGAGACGTGTTATGTTCATTCACTAACTCTCCACGACAAATGTAATCATTATGTACTGCAAACAATGTACCAATGAAAATGAAAATTAAAAAAGAAAGAAGAGTGAAGTACAAATACAGACACAGAGATTAGCGTTTCCTGCAGAAATCATGTTCCTGCAATAAACAGCCTAAGGTAACTCCAAATCCAAGCTCTGGTTTTACCCAAGTGGACAGAATGCAAGCAACCCTCACTGTTAACGGTGCTGGTGACAGTGTGACACAGGAGTGAGACTTCTGCAGAAACCAGAATATCCACAAAGGATGTTTGATGGTACAAGTTATCACTGCTTAACATTAATAGTTCAATGAAATACACAAATTAAAGTCACTTTAAAGAAGCTGCTATGATATAAAACCAGAGGCAGTAGTGTCACAAGTGATGTCAAAAAACAAACAAAAAGCAGGGTATGGCAAAAATACTAACAGAAGTGGTATCACACTCTTTTCTCCTTTTTCTGTATGTTCCCATAGTTTTATATAACATATCCTTAACAGCCACAACATCTAATTTGACTGTTCAAATTATCCAGTCTTGCACTGAAACATAACAGTGATTCACTCATTTATCATAAATGTCAGTCACTCCCATATTGTTTTAAACATTGGGTAGATGATTATATCTAAAGCTAAAAAAATTTAAAAATAAAAATAAAGAAAAATTGAATTAGATACTGCAAACATGCATTAATAATTAAAATAAATAATTTTTAAAGGAGATTCAAAAAAATAAATAAAATTAGGTACAGAGAATAAAAAGAGAGACTATTTAGAGAAGGCTTTATAGTCTAAAATCTTTGTATAGATCAATTTTCCTGTCATTAAAAAAATATAACTGAGTGTACTTAAAATTAAGGTCAAAATAAATCGGTGAAAAATTACCTTTCCTGCTCCATTTGTCAACGCCACTACTGAAGACAGGATGCAGTCATTAGTTGTTACCAGCTTCTGTGTTGCTGTAGGAAGTTCATGCTCTATTGTAGCTTTTTGACTGTAATGCTTAGAAATATCTAGAAAAGCATCAGAATGAAAACTTATTATTATCTACATCCAGTTACATGGAGAACTAGCCCACTCCTCTTATCTATTCTTACAACTTTATAAATTAAAATTTGACAAAGAAAGGCTCCAAGTATCAGTATCACAATATTTAACCTTGTATCTGCTTTTTCTGTGCAGAGAATCCACTGAGCTCCAAATTCAAGCAGAAGGAAGAGAGACGGGAAGGTTTCAGCAGGGCCTGCACTGCCACCAGCAGCCTGGGTCTAGGACCAGCCCCCGTCTCCGGGTTGAGCGCATGGTCCTGACCAGGATATCCAGGCAGAGCCATGTTGGCTGGCCCGGCAGCACTAAGGGAACTGTCCTGTGTGCATGGGCGCAGCCTGTGAGGCGGACACAGGCATGCAGCACAGACAGGACGTCCTCATCTCGTGGCACCCAACCGGCAACGAGCCAGGTGCACACACCCTAAAGTGACTGTGAACTGGGCGGCACAGCTCCTGTGCTACCCTCCAGCCCAGCAGAAGCACAGAGGGGAGGGAGGCTGGGACAGAAGGGCTCAGGCAGGGGCGGTAGATAAGGCCCGCCGAAGGGTGTGCTCTGGAGAGTCTGGGTTTCTGAGACACATGAGTTTGTCCTAGACATAGGGGAGACTGGGGGAATTACTATGACAACACTGCTTTACAATGAAAGGGAATCACATTTTTAAGTAATACATATATTTTTTTCATATAGATATTAAATAATATATAAAATATATTAATATATACATATATTTTTTTCAATATAGCTGCCACTGACTTTATTTTTCTGGTCTTGGCATTGAACCTAAGGCTTCACACTGAGGCACAACTCCAACTCTTACCTGACTTTTTATTTTGAGGCAGACAGAGTCTTACTAAGTCTAAGTTACCCAGGATGGGTTCAAAGTGGCAATCCTCCTGGCTCAGCCTTCTGAGTGCTGGAATTACAGGTGTGCACCACTACACTCAGTTTACATTCAATGTACTTTTTAAAATAAACAGTTATCCACCGTATACTTATAAGACAGCCAACTGTATAAAAATTGATTTAGGATGTGAAGTATTGTGTGTGTACTGATTTGCTGGCCCCGGAAGCAGGCATTTTCTGGCTATTCGCCACAGACAGTTTTCTCGTCGACGTTCTACTAGAAGTAAATGCAGTGATGATTTGGTTAGTAGGCAATCTTGGTTGTTTAGCAAGTAACTGAGGTACTTTTGAAAGAGGTATAATACTAAAACAGTGTTGCTATACTTCTCCCAGACTTCTTCCTTTGATCCAAATATCTCAGTTCCTTAGGGAGCCCCTCTTTTCTGTTAGAACATTTACCCTCATCATGGAGAGCTGGTTCACATGCGTATCAAATCTTACTCCCCTGTGCTTCCCTGCACTCCTCTCCATTCCCACTTCCTTTTCCTGTCTGCAAAAGACCTACCACCCTGGTTCCTATCATCTTTTTTTTCTCTTTATTGATACTTTAGATTTCTCATGTAAGAGAAAGCACACAATATTTAACCTTGTATCTACTTTTTCCAGTTCGCATTATGGTTTAGGTCTTCCTAAATGACTTAGGAAGATTACTACTCCATTGAGTATATACACTACATTTTCTTTATCTAGACAGTTTGCTGATGGACATATAAGCAAGCTGCTTCAAGACTGAGCCAGTGTGAGCTGTGGTCCTATCAACATGGGTATGCATGTGTCACTGTAATATGGTGTCTGTAACTCTTTCAGGAAGTCATCGGATAGAGGAAGAGCTAGGTGGAATAGAAATTCTAGTTTCAGTCTTTTGAGGAGAATCCACACTGATTTCCAAAGTGGTTCACTAGCTTACATTCCCACCAAGAATGCAGAAGGGATTTTTTTCCACAGAACCGCATTACATTTCTTATTGTGTGAGTTCTTTATGTATTTCAGATACTAGTCCTCTGTACAAGAACCTGACAAAAGTTTTTTCCCATCCTGTGGTCATTTCTTCACTCTGTGAGTTGTGTCCTTTGCTATGTCAAAGTTTTTGAATTTGATATCCCATTTGCTGATTATTGGTGTTACTTCTTGTGCAACTAAGATTCCATTCAGAAAGTCCTTGCCTATTGCCTATGTCTTCAAAAGTTTTACTCATTTTATTTTCCAGCAGTTTAAGTGTGTCTATTTTAATATCTGGGTTTAGTTTGATTTTATTTTAGTACAGGATGAGAGATATAGATCTAGGTGCATTCTTCTGCATGTGGATAATCAGTTTTCCCTGCACCACTTGCTAAAGAGACTATCTTTGCTCCAGTGTATTTTTTGGCCCCTTTGTCAAATGTTAGATAGCTGAATGAGTCTGGAACCATTTCTACTTCCTTTGTTCTGTTCCAGTGATCTGCATGCCTCTTTGTGTATCACACCGTTTTTATCACTGTAGCTTTGTAATATAGCTTGAAGTCAGGTACTGCAATGCTTCTTGCTTTGCTCTTGTTCTGGGTCTCTTCTGGGTCCATACGAATTTTAGAATTGTATTTTTTTTTAGTTCTGTGAAAAATGCCATTGGTATTTGACTGTATTAAATCTATATTATCAATCTTGGTAATATGGTCAGTTTGACAGTATTGGTTCTGCCTACCCAGGAACAGGAAATGTCCTCATTTTCAGATGGCCTCTTCAATCTCTTTTTTCAGAATATTATAGTTTTGTTAGAGAGGTCTTTCACTTCTTTGGTAAGGCTAATTCTTAAGTATTTAATATTCTTGAAGCTAGTATGAATGGGATTGTCTTTCTAACTTCTCTTTCCTTTTTCGGGGGAGGGTACCGGGAATCAAACTCCTGACCTCACGCTTGCCAGGCAGCTGCTGCACCACTGAGCTAATTCCCAGCCCCTAATTTCCTTCTCGGTGGGTTTTGTGTATTTATTTGCATCTTGCTACTTAGTTGAACTTATTAGTTCTAGGAGTTTTTTGGGTCTTCTACATAAAGGATGCTGTCATCAGTGAGTAAGGAGGGTTTGACTTCTTCCTTTCCTATATGTGTCCCTTTTATTTCTTTCTCTTGCCTGATTGCTCTGGCTAAATTTTGAGTACTATATTGGTAAAAAGCAAAACAGGAGTGTTGAGCAGGGACAACCCTGTCTTATTCCTGATTTCAGAAGAAAAGCTTTCAGTTTTTGTCCATTAAATGTGATGCTGGCAATGGATTTGTCATAAAGTATTTGTGACACAGCAGTACTTTGGTTCACAAACTTTTTTCTTTTCTTTTTTTTTTTTTTTTTTTTGGTTTGGGAACTCAGGACCTTGTGTTTGCCAAGCAGGCACTTACACTGCTGAGCTAAACCTCCAGCCCGCCCCTTGGTTCACAAACTTAATTCATTCCACAATTCTGGTCATGAACTAAAAGAATCAATGTAAATAAAATTAATCTGTTCTGAACTATGTGTATATATATATATATATATATATATATATATATATATTATAAAATATATGTGTATGTTGGGGTTTTTTTAAACCACAAAAAAACATAACACACTGGGAACAGCCTGTCAATCAGCCCATCCACCTTCCCTCCTTATTTCCAAATCAGATCAAGCAATCTACTCAGGGCAAAGTGGAAAGGGCAGAGGTTTGAAATAAAAGTTCTTAAAACCAAAATTCTTCTGTCCATGTCACTTAATGCTTTTATGTTTTTTGTTGTTTTGTTTTTTACTAAAGAACTTTCAATTTATGCCTAAAAAAGAACAGAAACGTTTTGTAATGACACATTTTTGGACCTGAAGGATGATGAAAGCATATTTACTAGTTGCTACAGGTTTATTTTCTGACATAAATGTTAATAATACTCACACAGAAAGGAACAGCAAAATTCTTAGTATAAGATCAGACTTAGGACTGGATCATAATTGTGTCATAACAACTATATTTGATGTGTGCTGTTGTGCATCAGTTTTCACAAGAGACACTTGTAAGAGGTAAGGGCTAGACTTCAACTGCAAACCTACAAACAGGACTCCATAATCTGTTTGTCAACATCTGTCATGTCCCCCCTCCCCGCCATTCTTTCCTCATACTATTTTCATTTTTCAAGAAAGAAGTGCACAGAGAAGCTAAGGGGGCTTCTGACCTCTCATAATCTCCATCGGCTCATGCCAAACAGTAACAGTAACATATTTTGCTTTGGACCACTTGGCATCCTCTTGATTTTATATAATGTATGATCAACAGCATCCTTAGAAAACTGTGCACTGTTAATGAATTTAAAAAGTAAATAAAATCAAATTTTTAATATAAATGTGGCATTAGAGATCTTTTCAACAGTTATTGTCCTCTTATTCTAGCACCTCTTATTTAGCAATTCTGGAGAAACCACTAGCAGGAACAAATCATAATATCCCATTGGAAAGTTAAAAGACAAAATAAAAAATCAAAAGCCAAAGAGGCACTTTTTCTTCCAATGGCCTAGTTTTAGGTTAAGTAAAAATCTGGGATGTAGGACGACAGCCAAATCCTAGGCTCTCAAACCTAGGCTGTGCAGGAAAAAGCATCTGTCCCTTGACTTTTCTACAGACCAGACTAAGTTCTGCAGTGTCAGGACTGACTATTGTCAATGCCACCCTGACTACCCAGCCAAACTGTGATTCCTGACACCAGGGCTAGCCCCTAATACACAGTGACTTTTAATAGTGAACTAGGACAAGCCAGGGAGGACCCACTCTCCACCAAACTGAAGAGCACACTCGGTAACACAGTGAGATCAAGAATAAATCCCAGCACAAGTATGTGCCTGTCTACAGTAGTACACAATGTATGCCCTCTTTCACGTATTATAAAAGACAGCTTTAAGATTTTAAAAATTGTTTTCTGTAAAATGAGTCACAAACTAAACATCCCAATGAATCACTGAGGAACCTGATCTACTTCCATCAGTCCTTCAACATTACTCCTGACTCTTCTCTTCCCTAACCAAGTCCCTAAAACAAAAAGGGGGGCAAGCAGAGGAATCAAAAAGCAACACAAAACTATAGCTGCTCAGGAGTCTGAATCACATGCAGAGAGACAGATGAAAGTTTGCCTCTGCCAATTGGCAGACTATATTCTTAGGAGCCCAGAAGCAATTATAAACTGACCAAGGTTTAAAAACAGACGTTTCTTAAGGCTACGTTAAACAAGACAAGACATAACATTTTAAATATCAAAATGTATGAGATGATGGAAGGTTATATATTCTTGCTGGGGAACTTTAACTTTGATTTCCTCAATACCTTCATGCTTGGGTTCTAATAAATGTTAAGTATTTTGCTAAATGTGGCTGAGTAGCATATCTGGTTTGCTAAGATTCACACACCTGCATGCAGCCAGTGTAATGCGTTTCTGGCTAAAGTACACGCACCAGGATTTCTCATCAGTTCTGTTTACCTTCAAAAAGCAGCAGATGGCAAAAGCAAAAGGCAGGAGGAAGACAAGACGGCCAATCAGTGAGCAACAAGATACAAAGCCTCCCAGGAGAACCAACTCATACGCCAGAATAAAGCACCCTGGAGAGACCCAGACAGGGGGAGATGGATCCTCTTGACACAGGAAGAAATTAAAACATAAAAAAGCTTGTCAAATACTTCGGGACTACAACTGAGACAGCTGAAGACTGTGGGACACAGCGTTCTTGTGGTGACCCGGCAAGTATGCAACAGCTTGGAACCGTGCCGGCCAGCAGAGCCGCCCAAACTCGTTCCCGCTGCCACTGCCAGGAAGAACTTCAGCGCTGAGGTCAGGGTTGGTGAGCCCAACAGAGAGTGGAGCCAGTGAAGGGACTTTCATTAATCCACGGTCAGTGCTGGGAATAAGACCCCCCCACACATGGGAAGGGCACAACCAAATGGGCGACATGTTGGAATAGGGCAGGAGGAGCCTGAACTGGGAGCCATAGTGACTTCAGTTGGTTGCTCCCTCCCCAAAGCAGATTCGTGGGATTTGCTTGGACTGGGCCACGCCCCTGGCCGGGACCCAATGAGCCATCCCAAATCAATTTCCTGCGCCTAGCAAGCACAAACTGGGTGAAGGCACCTGAAGTTTGGTTGGCCCAGTGGGGAGAGGCAGGCATAGGCAGCCTGCTTACACCTCAGTCACAAGAGCAGGCAGGAGAGAGCAGAGGTCCCTTGCCAGTGTGCTTCAGAGGATCAGTGGCCAACAGGGAAGTGGGCTGGGACTTACACTGTAACCTGTGTGAGGAAACCAGGGCTATGACAGGAGAGAGAGGCGGGAGGAGGCCCCCAGCCCAGAACCCAGAAAACACTGAACCAGGAGAAGGAAAAATAAGGGTAACTGAGGGCAGCAAACACGCAACATCAGACATGGCTTCAATGGACATTAAGAGATATCTTCGGAACCTTGTAGACGAGCTCAAAACTGAAATATTAAATCAGCTAAAGCAGGATATGAGTACAGTAACAAAAGAAATGCTCTCAGGAAGCATCTCTCAGGATGATACAGATGGAAGAAGGGAGGAACACAAAAAAGGAGAGAAACATTCAATAAAGGATATAAAGCAAATATAGAATACATGAAGCAGATTCAAAGAGACTACCAGGAAATTAAAAACTGCACTGAAAGCTGGCAAAACTCCTTAAAAGAAACTAAGGATAGACTATCAAAACTCGAAGACAAGTTTGCAATGTGTGATCATGAAAGGAAAGATCTCTTAAAAACAACAAGGAAACAGGCAGTAACAATACAAAGGCTAGAAGATGACAAGAGAATCTACAATTTAAGAATAAGAAACGTGAACAAGAAGCAGGAATACATTCAGGTGAATTAAAAAGGCTATTCACGGAAATAATTAAGGAAAACTTCCCAAGCATGGGAAAAGAAAATGACATTTGGTTGTGTGAGGCATACATAACCCCAGCCACCTACAACCAAAACAGATCTACACCCAGACATATAATGATCAAGATGCCAGAAATTCAGTATAAAAACAGAATATTAAAAGCCGTCAGAGAAAAGAAACATATTACCTATAAAGGTAAGCCCATCGGAATCACGGCTGACTTCTCGACACAGACCATCAGATCAAGAGGAGCTTGGAGTGAAGTATTCAAAGCCCTGAGAATAACCCAAGAGAATAAGCTCCAGCCCAGATTGATGTACCCTGCAAAACTGTCACTAGAAGTTGATGGAGAAACAAGATGCTTCCATGACAAAGAGGAACTGGGGGAGTTTGTGACCACCAATCCAACCCTACAGAGAATACTGAAGGACATTTGAGAGAGAGAGAAAAAAAAAAATACCAGGATTTTAGGAACAGTGGCAGAAAGGCTTCAATGAGTGGGGCAGGCAATAGAATGAAGGAGAAAAGTAGACAAACAAAGGCAGGAAAACAGCATGGCAGAAATGAGGCAGAGAAGGATAACTAGAAACTCTAACATAGATGGCCTTGATATGCTATATTGTTAATAGTGCATCAGGATTTAAAACCCACATTACTCACACTACTCTGCTTAAATGTATTATATTCTGTTCCAGTCATTCTACCTGTACTAGATTTGAGGGCACAGACAGTAATCCCGAAAATAACAGGATATAGTATGGTAATCATCCTTAATTTCCCATTAACTTAATCTAAAGCTCTGTAAAACCTACACTGTTTTACCATGATTGATCATAATCGAATATGGTTTGTTGGATTGCTGTTTTGTATTGATAGATTTCATTCAAAGCTGTTATGATTGATAGTATCAAGTCTGAGAGTACAGGCAACTGCACTTAAGATGACAAGATCCACTAGAATATCCACTATGGTTTGATTATTACCTGTCTTTGAAGTTTTATACTGTCTACAATGTTTTATTTTTACTATTATTATTTACTGATATACTCAATTATACTGCTATATTTAATTACGCCTGATGAGGTAGACATTCTATTGAAGACAATAAGAAATCAGTAATCATTGTAGATCACCTTGTACTATGTAGATCACCTTGTACTATGGTTTTATACGACTTTTTGGTTTCATGTTTTTATAGGAATTTGTTTTGTTTTGTCTTACTAAGTTTTGTTCTTCCCTCTAATACAGAAAGTACAGAAATACATACAGAGATTCATGCATGCGTAGCTGTTTACACTCTCACTGTTTGACTATCTACTTTGTTTGCTTTAATTTTGGAACTTGAGCAACTATTTCTAAGAGGACAACGTGTAATTTATCAACTAGTGATTTCTTATTGTTTATCATGTTTTTTTTTTAATTCTGTATTACCTCTACCCTTTACATGCTTTTGTTTCTCTTTAAATTAAAAAAAATGAGTTTTTAAATCCTCACACATGATATTTATTTAGGTATTATTTACTTGATCTCAGATTTTAAAGCTTTAAGTTTATAGAAATACATGTAGAGACTCATGCATGCGTAGCTGCTTACAGTCTCACTGTTTGAGTATCTACTTTGTATGCTTTAATTTTGTAACTTGAACAACTATTTCTAAGAGGACAATATGTAATTTATCAACCAGTGATTTCTTACTGTTTATCTTTTTTAAAATTCTGTATTATTTCTACCCTTTACATGTGTTTTTTTTTTCCTCTTTAAATAAAAAAAAAAAAAGTACAGTAAAAGCAGAAGGCAGTAGCTGTGCACTTCCATGTAAGCCAAGTGCTCCTGGGCCTCTATCTGAAGTCTACAGTCCTTGGAAGTATGTGTTTAAATATCCTTCAGGTAGATCTGAGGGAGGGGATAAAGGTTGTGAAGCTCACTTACGTTCTTTTCCAGGGCTCACCTTTCATGATGTCATGGAAGCCATGCAGAGCAGCACCAACGTTTGTTAGAACGCAGCTGTAGTTTGTCCGCAGGAGTCCATCTGGCTGTGTGCCTAGGAAACCAAAATCACAAGTCTCTAAGCACTTTCCTGCCACCAACTCCTTCAACTTTGAGGAACACAGAGAATGAAGACTGATTATTATATTTTGGAGATAACTGTACTTAAAAACCCCTACAGACACATTGACATCTAACGGTGATAAACTGAGGCACACCTGACCAATGTGCATCCCTGTGTCCACACACATTTTATGGCTAAGAATCAAAACTGATCGCTTCTCAGCCTTTCGGTTAAGATTAAGAATCAAAACTGATCCACTAGGTTGTAACCGCTCCATTCTTTTTGAAATGAATGCCTGTGTGATTTTCATCATGCTTATTTTTCATTCCCTACACATTAATTTTTACTGAACAGCACTAAAACATAATTCAAATATCGTGGAGTTCTACTTCTGACGTATTAGCAAGAGCTCCGTGGGTCTGCTGCCCAGTCAAACTGGTGACAGCTATGAAACAATAAAAAAAAAATCACTTAAAGTTTCCAGAAATAGTTCCAAGGATAGACAACAAATAGAGAAACATTTACATAGGGAAATCTGGAAAGAAAAGGAAGCATCTGTGGTACCTGAACCAAGTCCCTCTGTCTTCCTCCCTCCCAGCCTTGGGAGATTACAGACCCTACTCTTGGTAGGCAGAGCCAAGAACACAAGACACTCTCTCTTCTAACTCCCAGCACAAGGGCTGGACTTCTCCTCTTGCTCCAGCTGCCTGTTTATAGAGGCTAAATTCTAGGCAAGTGCAGCCAAGACTCCCCCCAAACACTCCGAAGGAGGAGGCTCTACCTTGAACAGGCATTGCTGAGGATACCAGGCCCTGATCACCCTCAGGGCCCAGCTCAGAACCAGCCACAGGGACCTGGGGTCACTGCTCTGCCCTTCCTTCCTAATAGAGGGAGACACTTATAAGGAGCCAAATCTGATTGGGTCACCTATTATCAATTTGTGCCTCAAGGAATTCTAAATGCATGACAGCTCCTTGCCAGCAGTGAGTGGGGCTTAAACCAGCAAGTGATGAGACAAGGAGACAGCAGAGGAGCAGCCCAACAAAACCAATGTCATCACAGGCAACTGTTTGCAGCCCAAGGCCACGCCCCCTGAGGAACAGCATCAGGGTGTGAAACATATGCCACGTTCATGGGCTAGAGGATCTGATGGTGTTAGGATTGCCGTAATACTGCCTGTATGCTTTAGAGGGCTGCGGTAACAAAGTACCACAAATGAGTGCCTTAAAATAACAGAAATTTATCCTCTGTTTTGGAGGCTGGAAGTCAGAATCAAGATGTTAAGGCCATGCTCCCTCCAAAGGTTCTTGAGGAGAGTTCTCTCTGACCTCTTTCAGCTTCTGCCGGCCCAGGTGTTCTCTGCTGGGAGCAACATAAATATGACCCCTCCTCTGACTTTACATGGCCTTGTGTCTATTTGTCTCTAAATCTCCTCTGCTTCTAACAATGCCAGCCATTATATTTTGGGCTCTCCCTAGGTCAGTATCCTCCCATCTTAACTTGATTACATCTGCAGACACCCATTTCCCAATAATGCCAGACGCAGAGGTACCATGGGCTAGAACAACTCACTTCCCAAACTGAGCTTCAGACTTAACGTAATTCCTATAAGAATCCTAGCAACTTCACCGGAGAACCTGACAGGTTGATTATAAAATTCATATCAAGGGACCCTAAATAACTAAAACTATCCTGAAGAGCAAAGTAGGAAGGCTCACACTCCATGACCTCAAAACTTATTACAAAGCAACAGTCACCAAAATAGTTTGTTACTGCCATAGGACAGAGGGTAGGGAGACCTGATTAATCATTCGATCAAGGAAACAAGACTGAGAACCCAGAAATAAGTTCATTCATATATCTATGTTCAACTATCTCACAACAAGTATGTTAAGACCATTTAACAAGGAAAGTAGTATCTCTTCAACAAATGGAGCTGGGACAACCAGATTCCACATGGAAAAGATAAAACTGGGCTCTTACATTGTACTGCATGCAAAAATTAACTCAAAATGGATCAAAACTAAAAGAGCTAAAACTATAAACTCTTAGAATATTTTATATGCTCAAATTTGACAATAAATTCTTAGATATAATACCAAAAGTATGAGCAACCAAAGAAAAAGCTTGATTTCACCAAAATTTAAAACTTTCATGCTTCGAAAGATACTATCAGGCCAGGCATGGTGGTGCACGCCTGTAATCCCAGCACTCAGGAGGCTGAGGCAGGAGAAACATTGCAAGTTTGAGACCAGCCTGCTGGGCTACAAAGTGAACTCAATGCTAGCCTGAACTGCACAGCAAGATCCTGTCTCAAACCAAAAAAAATAAAAAATAAAAATACTATCAGGAAAGTAAAATGACAATATGTACAATGGAAGAAAATATAGGAAATGATATAACCAATAAGGGACATGTATCTAGAATAAAGAATTCAACTCAATAATAAAAAGACCAGTAACATTTTAAATTGGAGACAGAGAGCTGGGCGTTTTGGCACACACCTGTAATTCCAGCACTCTAGCCCCTGAAGCAGGAGGATCACAAGTTTGAGGCCAGCCTGGGCTGCCCTGTGAATTCAAGGTCAGTTTATACTATAAGCAAGATCCTGTCTCAAAAAACAAAACATAACAAAAAACAAATCAAAAATGATATGGCCTATAAGGACATGAAAGACATTAGACTGTGAGGAAATGTAAATCGAAACCATAGCAGATACCACCTCCTTCCCATTAGGATGGCAAGAATCAGGTCAGATAATAAGTGTCAGTGAGGATATGCAGAAATCTGAACTCTCAAACATTACTTGTAAGAAAGCAAAAATGGTAGAGCCCTTTGAAAAACAGTCTGGCAGGTCCTCAATAACGAAACAAAATTACATGTGACCCAGCAATTCCACCCCTAGGCACATACCCAAAAGAAATGAAAAGACACATCCACACAAACTTGAACCCCATTATTCACAATAGCTAGAGCAACCAAATGAACATTACTTGATAAGTGAGTAAATAAAATGTGGCTCATCCATACAATGGACTATTATCCTGCAATTTAAAAAAATGATATACTGACATATGCTACACTAAAGACCACATATTATATGATTCCATTTGTATGAAGTGTCTAGAATGTGCAATTCTATGAACAGAAAATTTACTGGAAGTTGCTGAGGGCTGGGTAAGAAGAGAAAGAGAACAGGAGGGTGATCGCTGAAGACTACATGGATTCTTCCAGAGGTAGTGAAAATAGTCCAAAATTGACCATACTAGAGGTACACAAGTCTACAAGTCTACTAAAACACTACTGAATTACACATTTTAAATGAATAAATCGTACAGTGTATAAATTATGTCACAAGAAAGCTGCTTTAAGAAAAAAATCCTAGTACCAGGTGTACAGCAACCGTGTATGGTGCTGGAAACCAAACCCAGGGCCTCACACATGCTAGGCAAAAGCTCTACCACTGAGCTACATCTCAGCCCTTGGTATTCTTAACAATATCACTAAGATTACCTTAAAATACTTTTTATAAATGAGGTCAAAAGGAAACAAATTGCATGCTTACTACTAAATCCCCCCCTACTCCTTGTTGGAAAGCTGCTGCAATTCTTATGACTTGCCCTGATCCATGTGAAAAAGGAGGGGAGAAAGGTAATTAATAAAGGCAGACTAAAAGCCTAATATTTTATAGAGGAGAAAACAGGCAGAGAGAAATAGTGTTTTGCCTAAGAGGATCGGAATTTCAGTTTTTCCTGACCTCAGATCCTCTGCTCCTGTCACTCTAACAAAGGAAACCAGCTCTCTCTCCCGACTCCTGAATTCTCAAGCCTCCACCCTGGAACCATGCGAGCAGATGCACTTACTCGGCAAGGCAAGAAGGGCAACATAGGTCTGCAGCTTCTCAAACACGGCCGTCATCTTCCGCATGTCCTGGGACAGCTCCAGATTCCTCGTTCTCAGTGCAGATGTGCAGAGAGAAGACTCACATTCTTCTTCTAAACTAGGAAGGGGCGGGTTTTTAGAAAGTGAGCATCCAGAGCAATGTTTGGCTAGGCATTAGACAGCCCCTAAGCTCTCCACTACATCCCGAGACAGACTCTGCAGAAAGAAGGATCTGATCACGTCTGTGTGCACAACTGTCTGTGGTACACACAGCTGCCTGCCGAGCATCCAGTGGAGACAGAGGACTAAGTGGAATACAGGCACAAGCCCAGTGTCTCACATTCAAATATTAAATATCTTAAATATTCAGAAGTCTTTACATATTTTAAGGAGAAAATGTTTTGCAGACTGGATTCCAAAAGAGAACAAATTAAACTGGAAATGGTATTATTGCCACTGACAGCAATTCAGAGACCAAGAAACTTTTTTCTCCGTAGTAGTTTTAAAAGCCAAAGAAATTAGAAAAACTAATTTAGGGGCTCAAATTTAAAAGAAAACGTTTAACATGCATAGAATACATTTTATCATTTCCAATTTTAAATGGCTACCTGAGATAACAATTATAAGGTTCAAAGATAACATATGCACTTTTATGGCTATTTATAAATGTGTAGGTAATCAAGCAAAAATAAAGACTTTTTATACAAAATTAGAAAAGTTGGCAGAGAAATCATAATTATATCCCATCCTTCTGCATTGGCACGTCTACTTTACTTTCAGTAAGACAGCGCTATTCAATTCTGAGCCCATGAACATGTCATCGTATCAATTAAAGGTGTGATTTTTTTAAAAAAAGATGTAATACACGAATTTCTCTCAAAGAAGGCTGAGCGTTTATGTGACAAAACATTCCAACAGGAGCCTTAGATAAAGCAAGGACTTAGCTGATGTTTTTAAAAATGTAAGTATGAGAACTAGGTGAGGTGGCACGTGTCTGTAATCCCAGCACTCAGGAGGCTGAGGACAGAGGGATCACCTAGAGTTTGAGGCGAGACTGGGGTATACAGTGAGTCCAAGGCCAGTCTGAACTACATAGTGAGACCCTATCTCCCAAAACAAAACCAAAGAAATGTAGTGACAGAAAAGCAGATACAAAATAAAAATCTGTAACTATTTCAACTACCACATACTATCTCAATGGTGGGTTTTTTTGGGTTTTTTTATCGGTACCGGAGATCGAACTCATGACCACGTGCTTGTAAGGCAGGCGCTTATGCTGCTGAGCTAAATCCCCAGCCCCTCTCAATGGTTCTTAAACAAAACCTTAAATATAACCCAAATAAGGCAATTCAATTATAACGTTGAACTTATAAAATCAACTTTTAATAAATTTCATTGTGCTGAACACATGCACGTGAATGAAATTATGATTCCTAATTATTACTTTAAGTGGTAATTCAATGATTCCTAAAATCCTCTCATAAGAACAAATCACTGCAGAGGGAGAGAACCTGGCCCCCACAGGGAAGGGCTTCCTGCCTGGAAACCGTATCATTTTCATTGTTCTGTTGGGTTGGGTTTTTATTTTCTTTTGTTTTGTTTATGTTAATTCTGATGGCATGAGCAGCTATTTGAAAGATAGCAAGACATGTTATGGAAGCCATTATATATTTACTACTGGCTTGTTTTGATGTCCTTTATTGCATTCAATGTTTTGTTTTTATTGTTTCTACTCTTTTCTGTTCGATTTTTAATATGTCCCAAGGTGGTATCTGCACCTATTTTGAAGACAACAAAGGCATAGTGGTAACTATTGTTGATTTCATAAGGCTTAGAAGTCCTGTATCATTTATTCTGGTTTATTTTGATTGATTTTATTGTTTTATTTTCCTTGGTTTTATCCTCTTTAAAAAAAAATAAAAGAAAATAAAAGAACAAATCACAAGTTAGTTATACTACCAGTTTCTCTTAGTTCACTGCAAAGAAAGGTCTGTGCTAATACTGTTTGGAGAATTTCTTATGCCCTTATCTTGTACTCTGAGTAATGACTTTGAAGATGATGATGCCCAATTTAACCATTATCATTCTCCTATACTTTGTTATAAAATTTTATTTTTTCCATAAAAGAAGGAACAAATCACAAAATTTGGTTACTGAAATACCTTGTCAGTTAGGATTATGAAACAAGATGTTTCTTAATATGGGTATTAATTTTTAAAATAATGGTTTTATATTTTGATAAATAAGTAATGTATATATATATTCGATTCCTTGTATTGTAGGGTTTTTGTTGTTGTCGCTGTTGTTGTTGTTGTTTTATTTTTTTGGTACTGGGGATTGAACTTGCAATCTCGTGCTTGCCAGACAAGCGCTTATGCTGCTGAGCTAAATCCCTGGCATACTGCGGTATTTTATTAAAAATAAATTATTCTTTATATTAAGTTCTAGTTGCATAACTCCAAGCTTAATTCAAGATAAAATAGAAATCTTGATAGTTTCAGATCGAAAGTATAAAAATATACTAGCAGTATTATCAAATTTCCAGAAATATTTAAGGTAGAATATTAGAGGTCGGTCACTAAATAACATATAACATGAGGGATAAAGTTTTTAGTTCATAACTTAAATCACCAACAACAAAAACAAGAATATAGGGCAAGGGATTTAGCTCAGCGGCATAAGTGCCTGTCTGATAAGTGCTAGGTCACGAGTTCAATGCCTGGTACAAAAAAATCAAGAATATATTGTTTCAAAGACATCTAAAGACTATAGATCCAAATACAGAGGTCAACTATTATAACTCCCACCTACAATTCACAGTAAAGAGATAATAAAACCCAAAACTAGACTTTTTTTTCAATGCATGTACCATTCACAATTATTGAAAACGCTGGTCCAAGTCAGGCACAGTCGTACATGAGCATAATTCCAGCTACTCAGGAGACTGTGTCAGAAGGATCTTAAGTTTAAGGCCAGCCTTGGCAACCTAGTGAAACCCCGTCTCAAAAAAATTTTTAAAAGGCTAGGAAGATAGCTTAGTGCTACAACATTTGCCTAGCATGCACAAGTCCCTGAGTTCAAGTCCTGAGTCATACAACATTAGGCAGTTAGAACAGTAACTACACAGTACAGAACTAGTGAAAGAACCCAAACTGAGAGCCGATAATTCAATTTATTTCTCTCTTTATTTCCTTCCTTCTCTTCTTCCCTCTCTCCCTTCTTTCCTGTTCTTTCCATATTGGGGATAGAATACACAGCTTCACACTCCACCACTGAGCCGCAACCCCAATTCTTTTCATTTTTTATATTGAAACAGTCTCACTAAGTTATCCTGAGGGGCCTTGAATTTGCGATCTTCCTGCCTCAGCCTCCCAAGTAGGTGGGACAACTGGTGTGACTCGCCACAGTGCCTCAATTTTCCAGTGCCTCAATTTTCTTAATACCAGTTTATGCTACGCAGCCGTATTTTTCCTTTTCAGTGAAGTCCAGACTGGCTGGGGTACAGAGTTGGGCAAAGTGTAAGAGACAAATGCTACAGCTTTGTTACCTCCAGAGTGAGTCAGGGCCCTCTCATCCCCAGTGCCCCTGGCCTCCAGGGGAAGTACCTTTTTAACTGATAAGGAAGAATCTTCCTAAGGAAACATATGTAGGAAGTTAGATGCTCTGAAAATGCTTTCAATTTCACAGTTGTCTCCTGGAAAAGAAAAATAATTTCTGAGTTAAAAGTGCTATTAGACAAAGTGGAGCTCCCATCTCAGGAAATAAAATAAGGAGCTCACTTACCAGAACAGTCACAGTATCTTCAGTAATACTTTCAAACAGATGCAGCATTCCTTCCTCAAGAGGGCGGACGTAGGAGGCATTTTCATGAAGGTATTGTGAGAACTAAATAGGAAAGAAGTGTGAATTAATTTACTGGAAAATAGCAAACATCAACAGATTGTAAGTGGACCCACTGAGTTATAACTCTAAATTCTTCAGGAAACATTTCTGGGAAATCTGGCTTTACCCAGATGCTCCTTCTAACGTCCAGATAATATCCCCCATCCCTATCCCATCCCAAACAGATTCAGTGGTGGAGAGGACACACTGGACCATGTGGCATCAGAGGTAATGGACAGGGAGGACATCTCAGCACCAGCAGCCAGCTGCCCACAACACCTGCTTCTCCAGAGGGACCCAGGAAAAAGGTCTGAAAACCAAGAGTTCATGACACAGATTTCGTGTCATATACCTTTTTTTTTTTCTGTTTGTTTAGTACTGGGGATCAAGCACTTACCAGGCAGTGACCAAGCACTTACCAGGCAGGCACTGGTGCAGCTCAGCTAAAACCCCAGCCCCTTAAAACCTCATTTAAAAAAAAAAAACAAATCTTTTGAGGACAGCTTTTTATTGCATGTAACATTCAGGTTAACAAAACCAAGAATGTAATTGTCAAAATGAAAATGTGACTAAAAACTTAACTGTCACTGGTACCTTAGCTTGTGAAAGGACTGAGTCAATGTGAAGAATGGTGCAGGCCTGGGGTACAGCTCAGGGACAGGTCTCATGCTAGCCTGAGCACGGACTGGTTCACGCCAGCCCCAAAACAAGCAAAACCCTCAAGAACGAGTCACAGAAAGAAGTCCTACAGACGTCTAGACAAGTTGGAAGCAAAAGGGTAATTTTCATTTATGAAATATCTCAGAAAAATCACACAAGGCCTTTCATAGCCCAAAGCACCAAGGGTAAAATATTGAGAAATCTCTGAATTCTTTAAAATAATAAGTGTTCCAAACAAATTACATTCAACACAGTTGATTTTTGCCCTGTGGATGTAAAATGGCAACAAGTTAAAATAAAATCCACTAACAGGCAAAGAACCAACATTAAACAGAAAATACGTTTTGTATTACAGAAAGTATGACTACCTTAGAATGCGGCAATACCGCTTTACTTATGCGGGTTTTGAAAGCTTTTCTCCACAGTGACGTTTAAAGAGAACTGAAAGATTCAAAGTTTAATTTTCATGAATTTCAATAGATTTATAGAGTCCAACTAAAACTGATGGAAACCAAGTACCTACTTCACGTGTGTAAGGCCTAAGGAAGAGAAGAGCTCACCTTTACTGAGTATCTACTTACACTCAAAGCTTTACACGTATTGTCTCACTTAATATTCACACATAAACAGCTGTGAAGATGAGGAAATGGGAGCACAGAGAGCTAAGTAGCTAGACCATGGCAAAGCTGGCCTGGGAACCCACAGTGTTGATTCCAGAGTCTAAGCCTTTGCTACTCACACAGGCACTCAGACTAACTGCAATCACAAACAGTACTCAGCCCCCAGAGATAGTGCCTGACGCACAGAGCCAGCGGGGAAGAAGCGTGAGCTTCAGCGAGAAGACAGGCGTGACTTTTTCAGGCAGTGAGTACTGGGCACACTGACAGCAAGAACCTTTCATCTCCTCCCAGGACAGCTGGTCTCCAAGGTGGCCCCGGGGATCCCCAACCCTCTCATACTGTCTCAAGGTTGGGGAGCAGGACCATGATGGAAGCGACGGTATGTGACTATGCAGGTAGTCAGTCAAAAGGAGCGGCTTCCACCTTGCCCTCCTGAAACCATGACACCAACCTAGGAGCCCCGTGGAGAGGCACACAAAGGGAAGCTGAGGTCCCCAGCCAGCACCAACCTCCCAGGCAAGCAAGTGAACAGATCCCCCAACCCAAACAAATCTTAATATCTAGCTATATACTCATTAACATCCATTTTATTTTATCACTGTCATGAAACTTTGCAGTCTACCTTAAATTCTTTTTTAGAATTAGCCAAGGAGAAAAAAAAAAAAGGAACAGAATCCATAAGGTCAATACAGGTACATGGATAAAGCAGATTCAAAGAGACTACCAGGAAATTAAAAACTCCATTGAAAGCTGGCAAAACTCCTTAAAAGAAACTAAGGATAAACTATCAAAACTTGAAGACAAGTTGGCAGTGTGTGATCATGTAAGGAAAGATCTCTTAAAAATAACAAGGAAACAGGCAGTAACAATACAAAGGCTAGAAGATGACAAGAGAATCTACAATTTAAGAATAAGAAATGTGAACGAAGAAGCAGGAATACAAACAGGAGAATTACAAAGACTATTCATGGAAATAATTAAGGAAAACTTCCCAAGCATGGGAAAAGAAAATGACATTCGGTTGTATGAGGCATACAGAACTCCAGCCACCTACAACCAAAGCAGATCTACACCCAGACATATAATAATCAAGATGCCAGAAATTCAATATAAAAACGGAATATCAAAAGCCACCAGAGAAAAGAAACAGATTACCTATAAAGGTAAGCCCATCAGAATCACAGCTGACTTCTCAATACAGACCATCAGATCAAGAAGAGGTTGGGGTGAAGTGTTACAAGCCCTGAAAGAAAATAACCTCCAGACCAGACTGATGTACCCTGCAAAACTGTCACTAGAAGTTGATGGAGAAACAAGATGCTTCCATGACAAAGAGGAACTGGGTGAGTTTGTGACCACCAATCCAACCCTACAGAGAATACTGAAGGACATTCTAGAGAGAGAGAAAAAAAAAAATACCAGGATTTTAGGAACAGTGGCAGAAAGGCCTCAATGAGTGGGGCAGGCAGTAGAATGAAGGAGAAAACTAGACAAACAAAGTCAGAAAAATAGCATAGCAGAAATGAAGCAGAGAAGGATAACTAGAAACTATAATATAGATGGTCTTGATATGCTATATTGTAAATAGTGCACCAGGATTTAAAACCCACATTACTCACACTACTCTGCTTAAATGTATTATATTCTGTTCCAGTCATTTTTACCTGTACTAGATTTGAGGGCAGACAGTAATCCCAAAAATAACAGGATATAGTACGGTAATCATCCTTAATTTCCTATTAACTTAATCTAAAGCTCTGTAAAACCTACACTGTTTTACCATGACTGACTGTAATCGAATCTGGTTTGTTGGATCGCTGTTTTGTATTGATAGATTTTATTCAAAGCTGTTATGATTGATAGTATCAAGTCTGAGAGTATAGGCAACTGCACTTAAGATGACAAGATCCACTAGAATATCCACTATGGTTTGATTATTACCTGCCTTTGAAGTTTTATACTGTCTACAATATTTTATTTTTACTAATATTGTTATTTACTGCTATACTCAATCATACTGCTATATTCAATTATGCCTGTTGATACAGACATTCTATTGAAAATAAGAAACAACACAGTAATTATTGTAGATCACCTTGTACTGTGGTTTTATATGACTTCTTGGTTTCATGTTTTTATAGGAATTTGTTTTGTTTTGTCTTGCTAAGTTTTATTTTCCCCTCTAATACAGAAAGTATAGAAACACATGCAGATATTCATGCATGCTTAGCTGTCTACACTCTCACTGATTGACTATCTACTTTGTATGCTTTAATTCTGTAACTTGAGCAACTATTTCTAAGAGGACAATATGTAATTTTAACTAGTGATTTCTTATTATCTTTTTTTTTTTTTTGGAATTCTGCATTACCTCTACCCCTTACATGCTTTTGTTTCTCTTTAAATAAATTTTTTTTAAAAAAATAAAGGCATATGGGCTACAGGAAGTAACACTCAAACCTCTTCTGATTCCTCGGTAAGCTTTTAGGGTAAGCCTTGCAAACCCTGAAACACCTTCTAGTTGCAACTGGGGGAGCATTTTTACTCCCTATCCACACCAACCGAAGGAAAAAGGTCAGCTGCACCACACAGGTCTTTCGTGTACAGAAAATCTCCAACTTATGAATGCGTTTCATTTCAGATTCGTTCTTACACTGGCAGAGTGAGTTTCATATGCCTGTGAAAGTTCTCAGCTCAGATGTTTGTAAGTCAGGGAGTTACTGTATGAGCATGCTCAGTGAGGACAGTGGAGAGAGAGGGAGAGGGAGGGAGAGAAAGGAAGAAAGAGGGAGAGGAAGAGAGAGGGAGACAGGGAGAGAGAGAGGGAGAGAGAGCAAGACAAGAAATTACCTCCCAATAACAAAACAGCTCTTCTCATCATGTCACTTCCTGGTTGGAAAAAAAAGCTCCAGGGCCTGGGTCCTATACACGAAGTGAACAGCTGTGCCCTGCCCTGCCCTGCCCTGGGAGGCCTTCACCAGCTGCTGCCGCACGTTCTCCCTTCACCTGGGCAGTGCGCGCACTTCTTCCTCCTGCCCTACCCCTCCCCAGTGCCTTCCTCCTCCCTGGTGTGGCTCCAGTCTTTCCCCCCTCCAGGGAAGCAAGCCCACCCTCCTCTCTCCTCTTTGATCTTCTTCTCCAAGGTCCACCCACTTCCCCAAAGGACCTTTCCTAGAGGAAACTCTGAGAACAGCTCCCTCCTCCCTGAGATCTCACACCAGGCACTCACAGTGACCTCTGCCAACACCCTTCCTAGTAATTACTTCTGAACTCTCCATTTGTGCCATGTTCTGTTTTGAGGGGAAAGACTATGACTTACAGTTATTTTCTTGTCCACCACAGTTTCTGGCTGGTGCAGAGAACTAGTTTAAAAACCACTCTCCATTTGTTCAGGGCAACACAAAGCATGCTGAGTTAAATTTACCTTCTGATTCAATGGCGATATAGTATCTATGGCAGAATCAACAGGAAAAATCTGAATCCTCTGTTCTGTGTAGGTATGAAAGTTCAGAAGGGCAGTCACAAGATCTTGAACGAAAGCTAGGGCCTGCCCAGCAATATCTCGCATCTTTAGCTTTAAAAATGAAAAGTATACAGTTGAGGTCAACCACCAAGTTATTATTCTAAACCAGCTTTATTAAGTTTGCTTCTGGAGAAAACACTTGAATTCTAGTGTGATTATGCCTTATAATTCATTGGCTCCCATTTGAATTTTTACTTTAGTTGATTAATTCAGACAGGGTCTTGCTATGCAATTCAGGCTGGTCCTGAATTCACTATGTAGCCTAGGCTGGTCTCGAACTCATGACAATCCTCCTGTTTTAGCCTTCCAAGGGCTGGGATTATAGGCATGCACCAACACTTGGACTCTAATACAGTACTCCTCCCTAAGTACACTAACAGCCCTCGGTTTTGGCAAGCACACCTCCTCACTTAACTTAGGCCTTTAAGACAAGGTTCACTAACCTGAAAGAAAAGATGATTCAAAGTAGCAATGTATCCCATAATTCAGTTCTTAGGTTACCAGACAACAGAGACATAAACAACTGTATTATTTATGAATTCAATCAAAAGTTATACAATTTAAAGAAACATATGACAACGTAAAATAATGATTTCACACACTAAACATATCCTCAGACAACTTATTCTGGTTGCTGGCAAGTTTGACGTAAATGTGGTTAAACATAAAAACACGAATTTTATCTTTTACCTGATGTCTTCTGTTGTGGAGGGGAACATTGAGAGCATTATACTGACTGTACTCTACAAACAGAAATGATGTATATTAGATCTCTCATTTTACATTTACAGAAAAACAGCTTAAATCCAAAATGATGAATATTTTGTAGCAAAATTAGATTTACATGAAACTTTAAAATGATCAGAACCACATTTAGAGTACAGGAGAATTATGGAATTTATATGGAATCTATGGTTTCTCACATAAAATACTTTCAATTTTTTTTTAATTTCAGGACAAGAAAACAGATGCTTCCGATGTTTCTATTTCAGAGAAATCAATTCAAATACTTCTGTGGGGCCTAGCAAGTTTACTCAGAAAGGCTCATAATGTTCCTGCTGTAATCATTCTCCCTCCTAAAATAACCATCCTCATGGCCACTACATTAATCCTCCAAAAATACCAGTTTTCCTAACACTACGTTTGAAAATTATCACTGTCTGCTGCTGATTCCAGTGATTCAACCCAACTGTCCAGGAATACTTTTCTAGCCCCCTTGTCCTCCCCTCTGTACCAGAAGCTGCCATCAGCCTCTGACAGCTTCCTAACACCTGGTCTCATCCTTCTTCCAACCTCACTTTAATGATCTTCATTTCTACTCATCTCTATTTCCCACTTCAGCCACTCAAACCTGCTTTCCTCTGCCCACATCCTCCACCAAAATAACATCAGCACTGGTCAGATTCTGACAGTTCCTGGGCTATCCTGTCCCATCTCCAACACTAAACTGGCTGTGTGCTCTCAGCTTCCTATCTTCTCTCAACACTTCCTTCTTCTACCAGGCCTCTCGCAGACTTGACCCCAACCCAAAGCTCTGGTGCGTTATTTCAACAATGGTTTTGCTATGACAAGAAGTTGACTAACACACGCACTTTCTATGGCCAGTGCCTAGATGTCCCCCTCAAAGCCTCATGCACTCATAGGTGGGACTTCTGGGAGGTGGCTAGATCTAGGGTGTGTTATGTTGGACCAGGGTGTGTGATACGGGGATTAAGGGTGGGTGTGGATAATGGCAGTTCCGCCCTGGGTGTGGGTAGCACCAATCAATAATAGCCTGGACAGAATATAAAAGGACAGAAAGAAGGCAGGCAGGCTGCTGCTGCTTTGCTGCCTTCTGCCTGCCACACCATGAACCATTTCTCCTCTGCAACGTTCCTCTGCTGTGCCACCCTGCCTTGGAGACAGCTATGAACTGAAACCTCTACAAACTGTGCTAAATAATCCTTTCCTCCTTTAACTGTGCATGTCTGGTATTTGGTTCCAGCAATGACAAAACTGAGACAATTTCTGTCCACTGTACCATCACCTTCCTCCTTCACTACTTCCTTTCTCAGGGACCTCACGAAAAGAACCAGGCTCTTTCTCCTCCCAAGATCTTCTGCACCCTTGACAATGCAGGTTCAAGCCTCCATGAGAGCACATGAGTACTACAGCTACAAAGGTCTTGGCCTCCTCCTCCCACCTAAGATGGGGGGTGTACCCTATTGCTGGGTGTGTGAGTACACACACCCCAGGATAACCTTCCCCAGCAACCTTAAGTCCTAAGACCTTGGCCCAGCCCCACCTTCCCTATCAAACTTTCCTTCCACTGCCCTCCACCTCCCATGCAGTCTAGTCTGCTGTCCTGCTCCAGGAGTGTTCCTGAGGTCATGGTGGCCCTTTCATCTCACATACCACACTCCATGCAGTTCCCTCGCTTGTCTTCCCTCCTTCTTCCCCATCAAACCCACTCACAGATACAGACCTGGCTCTATACACACTCCCCAAACCACAGAGGAAAGTCTCCTTTCCTGAACCCCACGCACTTCTTCATGGCACAGTCCAGCTTGTACTTTCCAGACAGACATTTCACCTTCTACCTCTACCATACTAGATCAGAAGTTCCTTGAGGATACAGATTTTTGTCCTCCAAAGTTTTGCAACCCCTATGCTACCGGGACACTCAACAAAAATCTCTAAATATTTTGCAGTACAAACCTACAATGTGACATAAGGATTTAAACCAAGCTAATAACTAGTAATGGAAAAGGAGAATAAATCCAAAAGTGAATTGGAAGGAAGTTATTAAAACCTGACGACTAAATAATGTAAGGATTAATGGAAAAATGAAACGTCAATGTTGACAAACCAGAGAATCAAAGTGTGCAAGAGCCATTTAAGTTAATGTAGAGGCTACAAACATTTGTGTTTCCAAAGAGGAATTTAGGTTTTTATACAATTATGACATGTCCTAATTTTAGTGTTAAATCAAGCTGCTGTTTTCCCATAGTTTCTTCTCTTTTCTCATTTTCCTCATGTCTTCCCTAAGAAAAATTTAGGGGAAGTAAAAAATTAATTTCAGTCATGACTGTAGAAAAAGAAAATGTATATTAAATGTAAGGTAAATTTCAAAATCCAACAATTAGCCAGGCATGGTGGCGCATGCCTATAATTCCAGTACTCAGAAGGCTGAGGCAGAAGGATTGCCATGAGTTTGAGGCTAAAGTGAGTTCAAAGGTAGCCTGAACTACATAGTGAAACCCTGTCTCAAAAAAAAAGCAAAAAAACCTCTAACAATTAAATATTTGCTTTCAAGGCTATGACACAACTCTTGTCTAAAGGTTACAAATTTGACATTTATTACACGTAAGGTATGATTTTTTAAAAAATGTTCTTTTTACTGCTCTTAGGAGTGCAAGTTACCACACCGTCCATCCCCAGGATGAACAGGAGGTAGGGCTCACCCAAGCCTGATCCTAATAAAACTGGACTGACTGACCAAGGGCCAGGCAAAGATCCAGGTTACTGTCAGCCCCTCCAACCATGAACAACTCTGCTTGTACGAATATGCAACCACATTAAATGCAAAGTGGTTTCCATCCTGGGATGTGATAAACACACACAAAACATATCTACACGGGCTTTTTTTTTTTATTTTAAAGAGAATAAAACAAAAGAGGACAGATCTAAGCAAATCAGAACAGAACAATGTAAGCAACACAACACTTCACAACAAGACAACTGGATATTAACAGTAGCTATCATGTCTCTTTCTTTGAAATAGTTGGGCTTAGCTTTACACACAATAATGTCAAACATAACAAAATAGAATAAAACCACTCGAGACAATGAAAGTATTACAAGGCATTCTGAACCAAATAACCGAAGATGAACAATGGCTACCATATTATCTCATTTTCCATAAAAACTTTGTTTATACTATCATACATATTAAAATCCAATAAGACACAACATGATAGAACCAATGGTAATAGAAAAACAAGAGCAGGGTAGGACTTCAGAGCAAGATGGTATTAAATCAACAATGGCTGCCATACTGTCTTGCCTTCAAAGTAACTATTCATACGATCACATATATTAAGATCAAGCAAAACAGAATAAAACCATTCCAACCAATGAATGAAAACATAAGACTTCAAAGCAGTATAATGGTGAACTATGATTTCCATAAAACCTTCTGTACTCTTACCATTTCTTATACTAGGGAGACTATATGGTGTTTATACATGTGAGTTTGATTTATTTCACTTATGAGTATAGATTCAAGTTGTATCCATTTATTTATAAATATATCAATGTCATTATTCTTTATAGCTGAGCAGTACTCCATTGTATAAAAGTACCAAAATTTTTTTATCCATTCCTCGGTTGATGGGCACTTAGGTTGTTTCCAAGATCTGGCTAATAAAAATTGTATCTACATGGGCTTTAACCAAGAAGACTGTCTTTGGCGTAATTACCAGATAACTTAAAAATCTATGAAATATGAGAGTCAGAGCTAATTGAAAGAACAAAAAGAAAGCAACCCTTTGTTGGGCCAATTTTTTGCCAACAGATTAGAAATTATTTCAATCAGTTGGCTACCAGAAAGAGTTTCAAAGTTACTAGTAATGGAAAACTTTACACAATACCTACTTGTATCATTAAAAGGTACTTTTTCATTGATGACTGATAATGATTCCTCCAATCTGCCTGACAAATCTTCATGAAGATTCTTTAACTGTAACTGACTGTAAGAAAAAACACAAGACCACATTATCACCAATCAAACAGTGAATTAAAGCCATTTATTTGTTTCCTCCACAGCTGGTGTCAAGCTTTCTGCTCTAACATCTGGAACCTTCTTGGCATGCACTTACTAACAGATAAAGAGAAGAGAAATACCATCCCCCAATTCCAAAGCCCCTGAGACTCCGTAGACAATAAGGAATTCTAGCAGAGTGTATCATACTCCCAGTATCTCAGACAACCTTTGGTTTATTTCCAGAGGTTCAGAGTAATCTCACAGCCACTTCAAAACCATAAATTTTCTCTTTATAACACACAAATGTTTACTATAAAGTGATTTTTAAAATATTAAACCTGGTTTTGGTTTTTTTTTTTGCCTTGAGCTCAAAAGCTGATAATTTCTGTTTTGATTCAATTATGAGCATAGGTACACAATGAAGAAATGCATGTAATTCTACAAATGCAATTGAAATGAAGAAATTAATCTCACTGATCCTATTAAAACTTTAAAAGGCCAAATAAACACTAGAGTACAATGTTAGCACATATTGTAAGTAATACTTTAAGAGTTAGTAATCTCAGCCAGGCATGGTGACACACGCCTGTAATTCTAGCACTTGGGAGGCTGAGGCAAAAGGATCACCAGCATGGCTGGCCAATGACTTCAAGACTAGCCTGCACTACATAGCAAGACCACCACCCCCCAAAAAAAGAATTAGTAATCTCTAAATTAGATCACTGCTTTACTCAAAATGCACCATAAAAAGTTGGGCAAAATGATTATTAATCAGCTTTCCTACCCAGCATTACCAGGAGGCCCTCTTTTTAAGGGTAGTTTGAAACAAAAGTACTCAGTGGGGAGCCCCAGAACACCCCATACCTGGAAACACCTACTGGCCAGGACTAATGCATAACCCACCTATCAAGCATGCTGGGCCCCAGGGAGGTGACAAGAACCCTGGAGGTTACCCACTCGCACCTCCTCATCTCAATTGCTATCCACTTAGGACAGAGGGGCTGAAAACCAAAATCCAGGCTTTTGGTTCTTCCTTCAGAGCCCTTTGGCATTCACATTTCCACATACCATTCTTCTGTTCGGAGTCGACATTCCTTGGCCTCCTTTTCTAGAGTCTGAGACTTCACCTGAAGAAAAAGAAAAACAGCCGCTCAGCCAACAGACAGGAGCGCCCCCTGGAGGTGTCCAGGCAGCCAGCTCACCGCGAGATCAGCTCTGCACTGCAGGTGCACATGCTGGTACTATATATTAATAACATGCAGTCACACGGGGCCTTACTTCCAGCTTAGCCTTGTCATTCTGCAGCTTCTCGATGGTTTCCATGTACTTCCGGGTCAGGCCATCAACCACAGCTTGGTGTTGGGCCGCTTCTGTCTCCAGGGCTGCCAGCCGACTCCTCAGCTCTGCTTCTACATGCTTATGTTGCTCATCGGCTTCAAAAAACTGAAAAGACAAAACCGTCTACTCCTTCAAATATCCAAATATATATAGATGAGAAACAGCAGTGAAGATTAGTCATTGCACAGCTTCCTTACAGCTCCGCGTACTCACTGTGCTAAAACCCAACAGGCTGATTTCCTTTAATCTGTTCAAAATACTAGACGTGGGACTTTTTTCTTTGTCTTTGTTTTTTGGCAGTATGGAGATTGAAATCAGGGTCTTCAATATTCAGCTATTCCCCTAGCCTCTTTATTTTTTGAGTCAGGGTCTCACTAGGCTGCCCAGATGGAACTTGAACTTGTGATCCTCCTGCCTCAGCCCTCCAAGTGCTAGGATTATAGGCATGCCCAACAGTGCTAGCAGGAGTAGCTCTTTTCATATCTCTCCTTTGTAATGTGGAACCTGAAAGCCTGAAAGGGTTACATAACTGATCTAGTGTCTCACAGTTAAAATACTGCAGAAATGAGATTTAAATTCAGGTAACTTACTCCAGAGCCTATACCTCCTTTCTCGTCATCTGATGAATTTCTCCTTTACTTCAAATACTTTTCAGTACACATAGTATTCAACCAATCAGGGTATAACTCATCTACTCAGCTAATGAAATAATCAAAATAAGTGCTATTCCCAAAATAGCCAAAGCTTCTTCCCTTAATGAGAGTTTAATACTAATTAAAAATTAGTAATAATTAGACAAAATACATGGAGGTCAAAAGTTTACCTTTTAAAGATTTTTTTCAAAGACTAAAAATTAGTGCATATTAATTTCTCATCATTTGAAAAAAAAAAAAAAAACAGAGGTAAAATGACACACTACACCTACTATAAGCTCAGCGCTTTAGAGCATTCCAACAACAATGGGATAACACTACTCGATGGCATTAACTTTTCCACATTCTGTAAATATCTGAGTGACTGTCCTAAGTGAGGCCCTGTCCTGGAGCTGTCCACATACCTGTCCACACCCTCCAAGACCTTATGGTCTAAGAGGAATGCTGATAAAAACCAACATCAGTACGCTAAAAAAGCAAACCTTACTTATGGACAAACCCGAAACTAAATGATCCTTTCAACTACTTCCTGTGTAAAACAAAGAATATATAACATACAGTGTATTTGTTAATTAAGTTAAAAAGCTATCCTGCTGTATACTGAAAGTGCATACACTTCAAAGATGTGTATGAGATTTAGGAATGAACAAATGACACTAACATATACACTTAAAGAACACAGGAGACAGTAAAGGCCCTATGGACACAAAGCACTCTACTAGCATTGGCTTTTTTCTACCTTCTAGATCATGTTACCCATTTGAAAATTGGTATGAAGCAAACTGCAAGACTTTCCTCACCTGAATATGCAACCGTTCATTCTCTTCTATCTTCTTCTGCAGATCTTCATCAAACACACTCTTCTGCTCTTGACTCAACTGAGAAGAAGATTCTCCACTTTTCTGATGGAAAGAATAAGTTATGTCCACATAACTTTCATCCTTTAGAGAAACATCCTAAGGTACCCAGATTCTCTATCACTTTAGCAGCTTGTCTCTTCTATGTGTTCATCATTCTCAAACAATCCTGCAAAAGTACACAGTCCATCATTTAACTTTTCCTATGGGACACAAATTGGAACTATAAATGTTGTAAAGAGCAGAAAGCTTAAAAGAGAGGGAGCAGAGACAGAGAAGGAAAAAGATGAGGTCATTATTATTTGCAAGTGAATTCAGAAATAATTCTGCTGGAAGAAACAATGGACTCAGGAAACCAGCAATACAATTATACTAATAAATATCATTTTAATTTGATCTTTTGGTTTGGAAAATCAGAGTATTAGCAATTCCATAAGTCTGAGTTGTTAAACTCCTTTAAGAAATTAGCTAACAGAATTCACAAAGATAAATTTACACAGAAGTTCACACGGACTTCCAAACTTTTTTAAAAACATAACCATGTAAAATAAAACTACTATAAATAAACACAAGAAAAAAGCTCAAAGATTGAAAAATCCCATTTTTGCTTTGCAATAGCACTATTTTTTTTTTTTTTCAGTACCAGGATCGAACTCACGACCTCTCACTTGCCAGGCAGGAGCTTAAGCCACTGAGCTAAATCCTCAGCCCCTGACACTAGCTTTTTATATTGACAAGAACACTACTCTTTAAAAGATCTAATAATGCACATTTGTTTTCCTGCAATCCACAGAACTGAAACCCTTCAAGGCACATGGTAACAATGAGGCTGTGTTCAGACACCAGTCACCACCCTCCCTGCCTTTTTTTGTATCTTCACTCTTTACCTAAAATGAAGTCATCTACTGATCTAATATAGATCAGTGACTGAAGGCCTTGTGAAAATGGGACAGCTATATAAAATTAAAACAAAACAAAAATATTAAGTACCCATGATGTGTAAACAAGAGATGCAGAAGGAACATTACTGAATGACATATTTGAAGTCTTTACTGCTTTCAAATTTGGAAAACTTTAATTAAAACTAAGCCACAAGTGTCACCCACACCTCTTTAAAACAGTTCTAATCAGGCACTTCCACAATCTGATGTGCAGGTCTGAAGTCTAGAGGGCCATTTCCACCCCAAGGGTCTTTCCGAATTCCCAGGGCATGTGTCAAAACAGACAAGTTTCCCAAATGGCTCTATCTAATCCATGCTGTTACATTCTCTCTTTTCTCCCCTGCGAGAACTCTAGCACTGCAGAGAATCTTTCCATGTGGGGAAATGCTTATGGCAAAGGTAGTAACATATTATACGGCAAATACAGTCCTGGGTACCTTCACATGATCCTTTTTAATCCTCACAAGCCTGAAAATTTCAGCCCAACTCTGCTGATAGACAGAGTTTGTAAGGTCAAAAAGCCTGAGTGAGACACAAATTTCTAACAATCAGACAAAGAATTCAGGCGAGGGATAAAAGCTGGAGCCTGCACTCTACCCTTCCCACAGTGCTTCTCTTTGAATACTGTATGCTTACAGGCCTGTGGGGTACCCACACGCTTGCCTTAAAGACCCCATTACTAACCCATACGACACACCCACCAAAAAGCAACTTCTTAATCATGGAAGTGCTCAAAGTACTAGGTCATCCATCTTAAAGTAGAAAGACTCCTGCTTTACCATATGAAACCAAAAGGGAAAACATTTATTTTTAAATCTCAAGACAAGCACACCAATTAACCTCATAAGAATAAACACGAAGCAACACATTGCAATAAACTTACAAACCTAAACTGAAATCTGTGTGTGTTTCAACTGTTACTTTCACATGAGTAGATAAACTTGACAATATCTCTCATTTTATTTGCCTCAATTTAGATTAATGGTAACTTGGTACAACGTTTGAAAAGATATCAACTTTTGAACAATATGAGTATTCCACTTCTTTTCTGAGCCACTAAAGCAACTATGTGCATGTCTGTGAATTTTGTGTGAATATGCCTCTAATATTTAGCATATATTAACAGCAAATGTCTGCATTCTTGACTCGATATACAAATGAAGTAATACAACATTACAGAAACTGGAGGCAGGCCTGCTTAACACCGCTGTCTGACCCATGACGAGGTCACACTTGCCCTGTGGAACCTACCTTGCTCTTTTTGCCTCGAAGTTCACTTAGCGCTAGTTCATCCTGAAGCAGTTCCACCCTCTTAGCAAGCTGCAGATTTCGAAATGTCAAACTGTCCATTTCCTGTTGTAGTTTCCTCAATGACTGGTCCTTCATTTTCAGTTGTTCCTATATCAAAGGGAAAAGAGATCATTCTTCAGTTTAGCCTTGAGGTTTAGAAATAATAATAAAAATGATCTTTGTTTCATCAAAATGTAATCAAAATCTCTCACTTTATAGAATTCAAATTGTATCTTTATCATTCCAGTTCTTATTTTTAACTAGCTGGTAACAATTTTAGGTAAAATACCCAAAACAAGACATTAATCTATGAGAGTGAATGCACATAAAGTGTACAAATTAGGCAGGCGTGGAAGCACAGAAGATCACAAGTCAAGGCCAGCCTGGGCAACTTAGTGACTTAGCAAGACCCTGTCTCAAAAATGAAAAAAGAAAAAAATTTGAAGCGCTGGGGATATAACCAATGTAAAAACCCTGGGCTCAAAAGAAAAACAAAAACAAAAACAAAAAAAACCCCTGGGCTCAGTCCCCCGTGCTGTTAAAAATAAATAAATAAATCAAAATAAAATTTTAAAGACCTGAATTTTTAAACAGAACCTCAGATTTATTAATGATACCCTTCGGTGAGCAAGAATAGGGAAAAATATGTTTATATTTCTTTTTTTTCAATAAATCCTCTCTGAATTTAAATTCATCAAAATAAAGATTTTTCTTTTTTCTTCTGTTTTTGCTTTTTGTGATGCTGGAGATAGACCCTAACCTGACACCTCACATACGCTACCAAAGTGCTCTACCACTGAGCTATATACCCCAGCCTAAAATGAAGTCACTTTTTAAAAAAGTTTACTTTGATTTGTCAAAGATAAAAAATCATCGCCCAGGGATATAGCTCAGCAGCACAAGTGTCTGCCTGGCAAGTGTGACATCCTAAATTGATTCCCAGTTCCTCCCCCTAAAAAAAGAAAAGCCTGCTGTGACCAAAGACATTCCAACATTCTTCTCACCTAGCCAACAGGCAACTGTCAGTGTGCTGTAATTACAATGGCCACTGTAACAAACCATAAGAAGTCATTTCTTTACTTTGTTATAAGTTACAACTAATAGACTAATGCTTTGATTTTGATTCTTTATTACCAATAGTTAATCTCAGAAGACCTCCATCAGAGCCTCTCTGTAACCTGCAGTTTCTCAGATTGGGACCATGATATTATCAATTCCCACAGACTGGTTGTGAACACTTCATAAAATAATGATTATCATGTACACAGCAGAACGCCCAGTGCAGAGGGAGTGGTCAATAGATGGCACCAGCTGTCACCATCATGACTACCACCACCGCAGGCACTGCCATCATAGTCAATCAAACACAACCAGCAGCAAGAGGTGTCCAACAGGAGAGTAGCCACTCCAATGAGTTAGGGGACACTCTCCCTCAGTAACACATGTGAAACATTAGCAGGAAAGATAATGACCATTTCTTCAGTGATTTCGGTAAGCTAGTAACATGACTAACAAATCCTGCCATAGAGCTCTTCCTACTAACTATGGCTTGGGTACAAAGAGCTTTGGCTTTTTCTCTGTCACCAGTGTGCTTGCAGTACAGAATGATTATCACGGGGAGTCAGTACATGTACATCACACCTTAATTCTTTTTTCACCCCTTCTCTCCTTCGCTCCCTGTATCTCTTGGCTCCTTTTACAAGTCTCTAGCACGGTGTGGCCTTCTGAGCTGTCCAGGCCTGGAGGCTGGGGCTCAGCCCTGACTGAGGTGGGCTCTCAGAGAGCCACATCGCTCTCGAGTGCCATCCAACTCTGGCTAAGTGAAAGCACATCTTTCTGGGTCTCAGCCACCTGCGTGGAGCCATGAGAATCTCTCACTGGTTGAGGACTACTCCACAGAGAGAGCAGAGGGAAAGGAAGCCTAAACCCATCTGTCCACAGACAGGAGAGACAGCAGAAGCATGAGGCAGGCCGGATATTTAACTGAAACCTGGACATTAAAGAATCATATGCTGGGATGAATTTATTCATTTAAAAATATTACTAAGCAGTATTAATTACATACCTACAAGAATAAGGTAGAAACAAATTCCATCCCCTATCATAAATATTTCTCTCCTTGATAAATGAAGGTTCTGATGGTAAAATGTAACAAACAGTATTCAGATCAACACAGGTCACTACTATTAAATAGTGCAACACAGGCAAGATTACTGAACTGAAGGGTTCACACGTTCAGATCCATATGTCAGGGCCCCAAATTCTGCAAAGGGATGGGGATTCCAATGTGACTACGGCATAGCTGCTCACATGCTGAGTGGAGGTGACCAGACTAAAAGACCCCTTGGTAGAAACCAATTACGCTAAATAAATGACATAAGTATAGAAAAAAATACATTAAAATCAAGTAATGCCTTTTTGTAATTTTTAGCTAAGGAAACAACGTATAATCTTCATACCTAAGCAAGTGAGAAAGTTAAATACAGAAACAGTACTCCTATCCCCCATTGACAGTGCACTGATGTCAGAGCTGAGACTTTAACCCTAGAAACCAGCTCAATTCCCCATCATGACCATCACCAAATCCTAAGGTAATCTTCGCAACACAAATATCCTGTTGTGTACCTTTAAAGCAGCAGAATTTGCTTGTTCATCCACAACACCTTTTTTTAGGACCTGATTCTGAGCCCGAAGCTAAAAACAGAAAGCAGTAATTAGTTTTAATAGAAAACAATTACAGCAAGGAAATTACTGACCATTATTTTATAGGAATCATTACACTAAATAGATATGTTTTCACACACACATGCATTTATATATATATATATATATATATATATATATATATATATATATATAAACAAAAATATTTGCCCCAGAGCAGTAGATAACTTTTTTTTTTTTTGAGACAGGGTCTCACCATGCAGCTCAGGCTTGCATACCACCTGCCAATTTATAAGTAAGGACACGCAGGCTGTGTTTCCCAAAGACATAAAACTAATCAGTAGCAAAATAGGATGAAAATATTTCCCGACATTTTTTAGAAAACAGATTTTTATTTTTATTTGTACATTTTTGTGGGGGGTTCCTTGATTGTGGTATACTCCGTCTCAACATAAACCTCACCTCCACAGAAATCAAGGAAAAGAGAGAATCTTGATTAATTACATAGCTATCACTGCTCCCTAGAGAGAATCACTTCCAGAGGAATGAGCACTGCATGAGAAAAAGAACTTCACTTGGTGTCACCTGACCTTTAACACATCATTTTTTACATAAATCAAGTCATACACCTAAATAAAAGCCAATACAACAAATAATAGGGTACTGAATGTGCCATTTTCCCTGAAATTCTAGCATCCTGTTCATCTGTAAAATAGATACACTGAACACATTAGGGACTAAGAACTGTACAAAAAATCAAAATGTAGAGTATCAACATACCCAGCAGGACACTAGGCCTAATGTTAGACAAGCAAGGGTCATCACACACAGGGCCTCAGAAACAGTGGACTTGTTATCGGGATCAGGGCGGGCAGAACACAAAGCAACTAAGAAGCAGGATCCATTTAAAAACTGTAATAGTAGCCACTTGCGCTTGAACCCTGGTCAGACTACACACAGCCCCGAGTGTTTTCTGCGTATTACCTCTCCTAGCACCTCGTCTAGCCTCACGATCCTATGATGCAGGAATTTCAATTACCTCCATTTTAGAGGAGAGAAAACAGAGGCACAGAGCTGGGAGGCAGCAGTGCTGAGACTCAGAGCCCAGCAATTTTGACTCTGTTTTAACAAAGCCAACCTAACACTGCTGGCTACTTTACGAAGCTATGTAAAAGGGAAAAGGCAGTGGGCTGGTGGCAGGGAAGCCTTGTCAAAAGGAAGAGGAGAGCAAGAGTGTAAGCTTTCCAGTTAATTAAAACTTGATGTAATTTTAAAGTATACAAATAAGGCATTATACAGCTTGATGAAATTTTGCTTACATATGCATCTGCATACCACTAGCAGAATCTGAGCAGGTAAAATCCACTCTTCTGTGGTAGGAGCAAAGTATTCTCAGCACATATCAAGTGTGAATGCATAAATCCAAGAGTGGAAGCAAAAGGTCCACAGATTAATATACTGCTTAGCACAGAAACCATGAGTGACTGGGTTCTTCTCCGAAACTCAAAGAATGGGACAATTTTACTAATGAGATTTTTAAAAAAATCAGTTTCTAAATCTGCATAGCTCGGAGCTATCTCCCAAGACCAGAGAAGAGAAATTACTCTTCTGTGCCAAAAGAGATGGAGTATTTGAAAGCTGAACCTTAAACTGAATAGTTAAAACTCAACAGAAAATTGAAGACACTAAGAAAAGATTTTAAAAGATGAGCATTTTGTTTTTAGAAAACAAACCAGTTCACTGGTACAAGGGAAAGCAGATCTGATGCTCTGCTCAGCTGTGGCATTTACTAGACTGGGGAAATTTGCTCCACCTCCCAAGCCTCAGTCTCAGAGTCTGCACCACATGGTCTATCATGTGCGTGAACATATCTACCCTGTCTTCCTCCACTGGAGGCCGTTGGGAGAAACAGGTAAGAAACCTGTCAAAGCACTTTTTCAACTCTACAGGGTTCCACAATAGGAAACAACTTTGTGAATGGACTCAAAGAGAAAACAGATATATTTATTATAATTTTCCTGGTATACAGCATTGCATTAAATGATACAGGACAAAGAATGAACTAAAAGATGTGGTCTCTGTTTCTAAAGATCTGAAAAGGGAAGCAAAAATATTAAAGGATAATAGCAAAACTAGTATTTCCTCCTCTTAAGGAAAAAAAAAAAAAGTAAAGGCATTAAATTCTCTAGAAAAGTGGTTGGCAAACTGAGGTCTGAGCACCAAAATGGCCTGCAACCAGTTTTCAACCTTGACCGGAATATAGCCATACTCATTCCTTTACATATTGCACACAACGGAAAACATGAGCAATTACAAGAGAAACTACACAGCCTTGAGGCCAAAATAGTTACCATTTGACTCTACAGAAAAACCTTGGCAAAATCTAAGAAGTCAAAAGGGAGAAATATCAGCTTAGTATTGATCTCCGTCATGTAGTATTCTATCTTTAAAGCACTATCAACAAACTCACGTGTTCCCTAGATAGCACACAGGAGCTTTCAAATCCAGGAAGCCAAAAGAGAGCAACACTTCTTCAGTGTCTAGGTGCCACTGCACACCCTTGTCCTGATTTTGATCTATTCTGGTTTGTGTGTCCTCTTTGTGTGGTATTTACAACTCATGACTGCTCTGAGGACTAAGGGTGACACCTGAAGTCTACCAAGGTGAGCATTTCCCATAAGATCAGAACCACGGCAACTAAAATAATAAATTGACTTCACTTTTCATTTCTAAAGAATCTGAAAGACTACTAAAAGCAAAGCAAAGGGCAAAAGGGAGCTTTCAGTAAATGACACATAGTATCTTTCTAACAAAAAGCGATTCTGACCTTCCTTTGGAAAATACGGTATCTAAACTGAAGGTTTCAGTGACACTGCTTCACAGAAGGCGCTCCCTGCCCACAGATTGCACACGCATCTGAAATGTGTGTCTATCTATCACTCATGGGCGGAGAGGAAGCAGGGATAAGCCTGGCCGCTCTCCAGCCACCTCTGCTGACTCCCAGCAGTCAGTCTCGCCACCACCTGCTGGCTGTTCCTGGGCCAGGCCACTCAGAGCCCACCCTCATCCTCTCCGGCACTGACCAGTGTTAGACCAGCTGGTGGTCACTAGCAACTCGGACACGCACTGACACGGCGTAGAAACTGAGACTCCAACGGCCCTCAAGTCTCCAATCACAGGAAAATCCCCTGCATACCTGCCACAGCTCATCTCCAGCAGCTGCACCCCAAGGTGCCCTGTCTGTCCTAGTGCAGGACAGCACCTCTGACCCCTTAGTCCTCTACAGCCTCCTGGTTTGCTGTTGACGCGCCATCGTGTGCCATGTGGGATTAGCTTCCTCTTCTCTGCACTGGGCCAAGCAGGTCCCAGCATCCCCGCAGGAGCCCAGCCCTGCCTGCCACCCACGGCTTCCATCCTCCTGCCCTTACCACCTGTGGCCCCTGTGACCTTGCTCCCCAGCTCCTTCCCCCTGCTCTCACTACACTGTTCGGTCTTAAAGGTGTAAAATATACATTTAGTAACTAACGGATGGTCTCTGTTCACCTCGCATCTGCCAATTTAAATTGTTCTCCACAGTGGAGACTATAGTCTTTTATTTCCTGCTTACAAGGAAAGAACTATGCTGTGGACAGAGAAAGCGCTCAATACATTTTTATCTAATTAATACAATTATGTCTTGTATATAAAAGGTATTTAAAGTTGCAGGACATTCAAGATTTTTTTTCTATAAAAAAAGTTATTTAAATGCAATGTTTTATATAGCTGTCAGAGACTGTCATCATTTTAACAACTCCTTTCTAAGACCATTTTCCAATCACCCAAACCTCAGGGTCCTATGGACACCACGAATGCTCACAAGGCCTGAGCCTAACTCTATTATCTGGCACTAGGCCTGGACCGAGTTCCTGGGTCTGGAAACACCCAGCCTGAGTCAGGCAGCTGCTCCTCAGGAACACAGAAAGTGACAGTAAGCCAACCGTGACCCCTCACACTATCGTGACAATCTCAGACAGGTAACTGATGCAACATTAGGGATTTATGAACATCAATCACAGACACGAAAGACTGCGGGGAAACAGAGACAGACCACCTTCGAGGGTTTTCTCATCTAACCTGCAACCACCTTCTGTGTTAGGACCACTCTTTTGCTTTGTTCGGTTTGAGACACAGTTTCAATATAAAGCCCAGGTTGGCCTCAAACTCCTGACCCTCCTGCCTCAGTCTCCCAAGTGCTGGTAGAACTATCATCCTTCACATGGCTGCATCCATGCAATGGACATTTTGACATTTAAACATATTTCACAACCCTACAAAACAAGTTGCTAAAACACATAGCTTTTCTTAATTATGGAGTAATATGTGTAGTGGCCAGGCCAAGGCCTCACCGAGACCGAGTCCAAGCTTCTCAACGTTGGTGTCAGCAGCAGACCCCAGGTGCAGGGCTTTGTCCCTGGGGTGGTCATACTGTGTCCCTAGGTTGGTCATACTGTTACGGACCGCTCTAAGAGGCAGAATGGAGTGGGAGGGCCTTAGGTCATTGGAGTGTGTGCTTGAAGGGGTCTGTGAGAGCTGGGTGTCTCTGCTCCCAGCTGGAGATGTAAGCAAGCACTTGTTCCTCTTTCCATTTCCATCATGTTAAATATACTACAGCGCTGGAAATGCCACCTGATCTTCCTCTCTGCCTACGTACCTGTTCCTATCCCAGAAAGGGGTAAGTACATGCAGGATGCATGCTACATACAAGCAGCTGGGAATATTTTGCCTACGAGACAGGAAAAGTCTCTCAGACCTGTCCTAAAGTGGAAGGTCTTCTCCTACTCTACTCTCATCCAGGGAGACGCATTAGGGCAGACCCAGCCTCAGCCCTGGCAGGGTCTGCACAGATTAGGCCATCTGCATCTTTCAAAGGCCTTGCTGTTTAAAATCTGGACTTGGGACAGCTGCAGTAGTGCCACTTGGGGGCACAATCTCAGGCCCTACCCCAGACCCACTGAACCAGAATTTGCACCTTAAAGAGGTCTTCACATTCACATCTATGATAACACTGACCTAGGTCTTAAGAAAGGACTAGCCCAAAGGGTAGTAATAGCCACATGTGACCATTTAATTTTAACTTACCTAAAGTTAAATCAAATCTAAAATTCAGGCCTCAGCCACACAAGTCTCATTTTGAGTATTCAGTTACCACAGATGGCTAACGGTTAGCCTGCTGGATAGCACAAAGAACATTTTCATTGTCATGGAAAGTTCCATTGGATAGCACTGACAAAGCTGTTTTCCAAGCCAACTTCAGTAGTGAACTTTACAGAGGAAGATTAGGAAAAAAACCCTGATACTCAATTTTCATCCAATCTAGTTCCTGAATCTGTTCCCTGTACAGCAGGGGGTGATTAATCAGGTTCCACCAAGCCTCACTATCTGGACAGCAAACACAGATTAAAACTGACCTTTTCCCAGTATAAGTAGCTCTGTACTAAGAGAATGAATATTAAAAAGTTCCCAAAAGTAATTTTTTTCAGAACCAAAAGGAGTATCAACTGCAAAGAAAACTACTGGCAAAATAATGAGTGGCTTGTTTTCCACTGGATTTTTTAAACTGCCTCAAAAAGAGCTTAAAACAAGCTTTTATCTTCATCTAAGCAAAACTTCCTTTACAGATATTCTTTGAACAATGATCCTCAGAGTTTAGCATGAGCTATGGTTTGGATGTTATATGTCCTACAAAGATCCATGTGCAAAGGCTTTGTCCCTGGGGTGGTCATACTGTGTCCCTAGGTTGGTCACACTGTCATGGACCACTCTGAGAGGTAGAATGGAGTGTAAGGGCTGGGTGTCTCTGCTCCCAGCTGTGATGTAAGCAAGCACTTGTGCCCTCTGTGCTCCCACCACCAATACTCACCCTGCAACATGCGCAGCAGGGGTGTCCTCCCTATGCCTGCACCACACTGTCTGGATTTGGAGTTTCCAAAATTTTCCTAGGTAAAATTCCTCAGGAATTCTGTCACAGTAACACCAGACTTACTAATACAGACTGCATCCAAATCAGAGGTTGGTACAAGCCCACCACTAGCTCATGTAAGCAGATCCAGTGTGGCATTAAGAATCTGTATTTCTAACCTACTCCCTGATGATGTTCATGATGACAGTCTAAGGCCCGCATTGAGAAGCACAGGACCAGAGTAACGCAAACAGTGGGAAGATCCTGAAAACTGCTTACACATACACCACGGTGCCAGACAAAAGCACTCCTGGAAAGAAGAGAGGCTGAACTCAAACAAGCCAGAATGGAGTGCGCTTTATCCCTCCTCTTCACAGTGAGATAGACCAGAGCATCAGAAGCAGAGCAGATGGAAGAAACAGCAAACAAGACATTCTTAATCTACAAGCGATTACCTGGAGCACTGATTAACATTCAGGGAGCTTACATCTTCACTCATTAACTTCGAAAACCTCTGAAAACCAGCCTCTGCACACCACCTTCTACCTCCCCCAAACTCCACTAAACCTGACCTCTTACTCAAACCAGGAGTCTACATCCTCCCTTCCACTACCCTCTCTCTACCCTGTCTTAGCTGTCTAACTGCCCTGTGGCCTCATCTGCTTTGGCCTCCATGATTCAACTTTTTTTTTTTTTTTTTTTTTTTGGTCTTTTTGAGACAGGGTCTTGCTATGCAGTTTAGGCTGGCTTTGAGTTCCCTTTGTAGCCCAGGCTGGTCTCAAACTCGAAATGACCCTCCAGCCTCAGCCTTCCATGTGCTGGGATTACAGGCATGCACCACCACGCCTGGCTCATGATTCAATTCTTACCTAGCTACTCTCTCAGTCTCCCTATGGGAGCTCCTCAAATCACAGTGGCTTTCTTATTTTGGGTTTTTTGCTGCTATTGCTGCTGTTGTTGCTTTATCTTCTCAGGAGGAAGGATTACGACCACAGTTCTGAAGCAGGGAAGAGCCCTTTCCCAGAGTATAAATTGAGCTTTGCCTAAAGATAGAATATTCTGTAGATGTCCTTGTTTTAGGAAGCATGCTTGCTGCTCTCCTGACATGGAGACTTCCTTTTAGATTAACAAGATTTTTTTTCCAATACCCTAAATATGACTACATTTCTCTATCAGCCCACAATTTGTGCACCACAGAAGGTTATAAAAAAAGGGAGACCAGCACTCCCAAAGGCATAGGATCAGAGAACACGCAGACCACATCCAGAAAATGCCTGGCATTAGAACTGACAGGGAATAAAAAGCACTTGAAGGGCTGAGGATAAGGCTTAGAGACAGAGTACAAGACTAGTAAGCATGAGGCCCTGGGTTTGATCCCTAGCACCCAAAGATACATGAATGAATGAAATCTGACCAGTCTCTGTCTCTTATGTTCTAAAATGTGCATCATACTCAATTTACAAGAGTGAAAACTAGTCTGAGCCAATAGAGGAGATGGCCGTCTCCTTAGCATTTCCTCCGAGCACATCTTTCCCACAGGTGTTCCTCACGCTTCTGCCCCGTTAGCTCTCACAGTTCATCTTCAGAGACAGTACCAGCCTTCGTCCTCACTTTTAGCCAATCCACGTCCACTGGGGATTTTCAGTAATTACCCAAAACATCCCCCCAAAGTCATATGTGATCATTTTAACATGCTCTCCTACCCTAAATTCTGACTGCATTTAACCTTTAAAAAAAACCCTTTGCCTCAAAGGGGCTATCTTTCCTTTCAGCCCTCAGTCCATCAGTGGCAGTCATGATCCATCTCAATTCTGAATGAGACCCAAGGATGGCACCTTATATACGCCTCACCTTTCTTAAGTCTAGTGCCACGCACAAAGCAGACACTCAAAAGACAATTTAATTCATGCATCTAGCCTCTCCTCCCAGTCCCACATCACCAGCTTTGTTTAATCCTACATCATTCTCCCCAAAATTATTCCAACAGCCTGCCGTCTGACCTGCTTTTCACCAATCTCTCCCAATTTCAATCCACTCTCCATATGGTCACCAGAATCATTCCCAAAAATAAAGTCATTCTTCCCAATTTAAAAAAAAAACACAAAAAACCTTTCCTTCTCCATTATTTAAAAGCTAAAGTTCACATTTCTTATTTGACATGTGCAGTCCTTCATGATCTGGTCCAACCTCAACTCATCACTTTCTCCCCATCCTAGGAAGCTTTTATGCCACAAGCAGAAGCTATTCCCTTTGCCTAGAAAGCTACCCCCTTCTCCTCCCCCTTCCCTCCCCTAAGTAACTTCCCCTTTTCTCTACCTGAGATCCCCAGCACTACCACTGAACTAGCATTTGTAGTGTATCATAATGTTACCATGTCTAAACAACATATTAAAGGTAACTCCTGAAGCTGGAATCCTGCCTCACTCAAGGAACCCTGGCAGAAGGCTCACAGGAAGCATGCGATAAGTATCTGCTGAACAAGCCAACATGTTCAAAAAGAGTAAAATCAAAATGTTGGGTTTGTTTTCTTTTTTAATTACTTTGGGAGGTTACACAATTATTTCAGCAATGCAGTCATGGCTCAAAACATTTTCTAAAACTCCTCTCTTGCTATTTAGAATTGCCTTCTGAGCTAGTTTACTCTCCAGATAAGAAAATCAGTCCCCTTGGCTTATATGCATGAAGTTTTTGTTTTTGAGATAGGATCTTACTATGCACTGCAGGCTGGCTTTGACCTAGTTGAGGTAGCCCAAACCAGCCTTGAACTCATAGCATTCCCCTGCCTAATCTCCTGGATGCTGGGATTATACATGTATGCCAACATGCCTGGCTACATGAAGCATTTTCAACCAAAAATAGTAGAAGCAAATTTGAGTACTGCCATTTTTCACTCACCCCCGTTCATCATATGGATCTGTTTCAAACCTCTGGCCCTTTCAAAGAAGGATCTCCTCCTTCAAAGGATGAAAACCTGCCCTCCCTGACACTGTATCACCAGGCTCTAAGACAATTTCAAATAAATGCAACAAAGGTTCCAATACTGTTGACATAATCATAGTATTTCAAAAGGTTCCTATTTGATAGTGAAGACTTCAGTGTGTATATTCAGATGCACATTTTATTTTTCAAAGACATTTCATTTCACTATGCTGATTGTTGAATAAAATCAATTTCTCCGAATTGTAAAAAGAGAGTTAAGTCCTCCTGTTGACTCCATGAATGCCAAGATCACTGAACACCAGGGCCAGTGACTCCATGAATGCCAAGACTGTTGAATGAATCTCCAAAGATGCCAGATTTCTCTCAGGCAACTTCATTAGAATATTCGTAAGGCAGAAACAACCTATCCAGAAACTGCACCACCCCTGTCCAAGGAAGGAGCTCCATCATTTAAACCACAGATGTCTTCACAAGACAAAAGGGCAGGTGCCTTGGTCAACACGTACTGAGCACCTGCTGGGTGCTCTGTCCCTGTTCCAGGGACAGGAGTGCTTTGTGACAGACACTCAAGCTGTCAAAGCCATCTCTGACAACATCTTGCCAAAGCACTGCACACCTCTGTAAACCACCCATTCCTAGTGAGGTGGTTTACATGAATGACACTATCTACCCTCCCAAACTGACGTCGGAGCAGGTGCGTCTCTTTATCCTCACATCATCCCTAAGGGAAGGCAGAACAGTTGGCCCTTCCCATCCAAGGGCAGGGGAAACTGAGACAGCAGCCGAGGCAGGGGTGGTCCCACACCTTTCCATTCCCCTCCCTGCCAGCGTCAGAGCCAGAAGCCTGCATTCCTGGCATCCCGGTCCCAAGCCCGCTAGGTCGGGGAGGAGGAAGAACAAACTCCAGCTCCCCGCGGCAGACGCCGCCCGGCCCCGTCTCGGGGGGAGAGGCAGGTGCATGCCGGAGGCGCGGTAACGGGGGACCCGGAGGTGGACTGCAAAGGAGGGCCGAGCTCGCGGGCCCTCGGCCGGCCCTCAGTCCCGACAGTCGCTGCCAAGGCCACGGAGGCCGCGCGCCAGGGACCCCTCGCTCCCACCCACGAAGGGTACCTTGGAGTACTCCTGGGCCAGCTTCTGGTACTTCCCCTGCAACTCTGCCGAGGCCATGGCCCACCCGCCCGTGCGGGCCGGGCCGGCCGGGCCACGCAGCCCCGCCCCCCACCCCGAGCCAGACACGCTCCCGGGGCAGCTCAGCCACGCTCCGCCGCCGGCCCCCGCCGCCACCGCGCCTCCGCCTCCTCCACTTCCGGGTTCTGGGGCGGGAGGAAGGCGGAGTGGGGGCGGGACGAGCCGGGGGCGGGGCGACGGCACGACGTCGCCGCCCCACCCCGACGCGCGGAGCACGTGTGCGCGCAGCCTCGCCGGCTCTGCCTCTGGGACCCGGCGCCATCTTGGACCTTGCGCCAAGATGGCGGGCTGAAACTGAGAAGGGGAGGGGCGGGCGGCGGGGGAGAGGATGACGAGTGCCCGCAGCGTGGGCGGGGGACCGAGGAGAGACGCGGCGTCGCGAAGACCAGGGGACCGGAAGAAGAAACATTCTAAGAGCATCGAGAATTCTAGTCGGCCTGCCCTGTGGTTTCCATGGCAACTGCCTGGTTTGATGGTTTCTTCTTTTACAGGGAATATGGAGGAAAAGATCTTTGTGTTCTTCTCTAATGTTAATCCAGACATGATGGCACGGGATATACCCTGCCTTGTGAACTCGTTGGCCTCTCCCAAATTTATAACACTTGCAGCTGTCAGTCTGCCCTGCTCCAGACCGAACCTTCACTGTCTTTGACACTGAGTTTTCTTTTGTCCATCCGCCCACCCCTTCTCCTGTGCTCCCACATTACAGTCTTTTACAGTGGGGGGAGTAAAAAGATCGGTAGAAAATATGAGGTAATGATTCCTGCCATGCATGCAGATAGAGTGGAAGTTAGCTGTTTAATTTTTATTTGTATTGGTACACATTTGCAATACATGATTACATTTATAGTGGGAGAGGGCACAGGTACATAACACTTCTTAATTCTTTTTACGCCCTCCGTCCATTTCTTGGGTTAACATTTATTAAAAAGAAAACTCGTCTGAGTTCTCAAAACCGTTTCATGATGCTTTTGCTTGAATTAAAAGCTGCATGTGCTCATATGAATGCATAGCACTGTATTAGGCACTGTATTTCATTGCAGCATTGAAATGTTCATTAAAAAGAAGGATGGATAAATACAGGGTATATGTTAACCATATTTATAAATTGTCCGTAAGTTGGATTTGTGCTAGGCTGAGAATGTCTTATACAGTATACCTGTGGAAGTTCACAACTCAAATGTTTGTTGTACAAACATATATACAGGAGTTAATACTAATGACCCAGATCTGTATCCAAACATCTGTCTATCTATCTATCCATTATATCAACATGGCAAAACACCATGTTAAATGTAAAAAACCAAATTGCAGTGTACCATAATATAGATATACTTTTTAAAAATAAAGTAATATTTGAATTGTTCCCTAACATATGAACATGTGCTAAAAATATGGAAACAAGAACTGAAAGGACAAACATCAAATTCTGGGTAGTGATTGTCACTAATGAGAAAAGAGAGGAATAATGAAAATGGAGGAAAAAAACCCTTTGTTTTAATTTTTTAAAGTAAACATGCTAGAGATTTAACATTTATTATCTAAGTTCTACAGATGTTATATTGATACTTTAGAATACTTGAAAATTTTCACCATCAAAAAGACAATTATTTGTGCTATCCTCAATTCCTGTTTGGCAATGAGTAATTCAAACACTTTATAATGAAAGGCTGAATCTACAGAACATCCACTATAATATGCAAAAAGATTACAAATTTTAAAATGTCTATAGTTTTCTGTTTGCTAATAGCCAAAACCTACTCTAAATTTTTTAGTACTTTTTAAAAAATTATTGCTAGTTTTCTGTGGCACCACCAAGTGGCAGAAGTAAGCATGATGTGTTGTAAAGAATAGAATTTTTGCTTACTTTGTTTTAAATACTATTCCAGAAATAACATTCCAAAGAAAGAATGTGCTGCATTAGCCAGAGCTGTGTAGATTCATTTTACTAAGCTAGAATTTATTTTCGATCAAGTAATCTAATTGTTCTGTGCTAAAATCCCAATTGATAAATCTGTAAGAATCTCATCTTCACAAGACAACATTAAATGAATAAAAAGGCAAGTCACACAATGAAAGAAGATATTTACAACATATATATCCCGCAGAGGAAAGCAATAAAGAAAAGCCAAGCAACTGAACAGTGAAATGACCAAAAGATTTCAACAAACATTTCAAAAAGGAAGATACACAAAGTGACCAACCAACATGCAAAAGGGCACATAGTTCCCCATTAGTAATCAGCAGGAAGTAAATTAAAGCCACAGTGAGATACCACCCAATGGCTAAAATCAAAACCTCTGACAAATGTGAGTGAGTATATAGAACAAGAGAAATTTGCATAAATGTTGGTAAGAATATAAACTGGAAGAGTCAGGAAGAAAATTTAATGTTATCTACTCACCTGAGAAGATACAGTATTAAGCATGGCAGTAATACCAGCAGGCTGAGGTAGCAGAATAACTTGAGTTCAAGGCCAGCCTGGGCTGTGAAGTGGATTCAAGACCAGCCTGAACTACACAGCAAGACCCTGCCTCAAAAAAAAAAAAAAAAAATTAAGCCTTAGTTGTCTCACGGTTGCCAACAGTAATTCTCAACCTACAAATCATAGATCTATGGGGACCAGAATGAATAAAGATCTCTTGGAATTGTATATATCCAAGTGCTGTGATGATCATTAAAGCATTTAAAAGAATATCATTTAATTCTTTCATTCTTTCTTTTTTTGATACCAGGGATCAAACTCATGATCTTGCACTTGCCAGGCAGGCCCTTATGCCACTGAGTTAAATCCCTGGCACCCCCCCCCCCTTTTTTTTTCTTTTCAGTTGCAAACAATAGAGCCCTTTCCAGCCCTCATCTTGGTTCAGGAAGTTTACATTTGTAAGCCCTTAGAAAAGTTACTGAAATTCCAATAAACTGATTCCAGTCTACCTCTTGAAGTGCAACCCACAATAAAGACACTAAGATATCTTTATAGTTATGGGGAGCCAGGGGGGTTCTAAGTCCACCCAGGATGGTGGTTCACTGGAATGAAGGCCCCAGAGCCCAACCCAGATTTTATTAACTCCCGAAGAAGGGAGTGGCTTGAGGGTAAGAGACTGTGAGAAAGGCAGGAAATCTGTGAGAGCTGTGAGCTGGTCTAGATCACCTGAGATCACCTCAGCAATATGCAGAGCAAAGGATATGCAGAAACAGTAATTTGCAAAACACAATTGAGGTAGCATCTGGTGTTTTGGGGCCAGTGCTTCAGTTCTGATGAGCAAACCCTTCTGTCCTGGGAAGTCATGGCCTCTTATCCTGAGGCATTTGTTCATTTACTATTTAAAAGAGAGAGGGGAAAAAAGACAGAAAAAATAAAAACAAAACAAAAAGCAAAAGAGACAAAGAAGCAACAACAAACCCAAAACAATATAGGCTTCCAAGCAAGAGGATAGGAATTTAACAATCAATGGCTGTATGTTACATATTGTTATCTTCAAAAGGGTTGCTTACATTACCAGATATAGACATGCAAGTTGATCTAATCATATGAGTATTAACTGCTCTTTTCCAAGAACTAATAGGATTAGTAGTATAATTATCTTAGCTATCTTATGTGTATACATACAAATTTATATCTTTTTTCTTTCCCTTCCTTCTTTTTTCCTTTCCTCTATCCCAGTTACTTTTCTCCTTTGATCCCAGTTTCTTAACCTTAAATGATATCTATTGTAGATTTTGGATCTTATTTGCTCTTTCAGATTCTTACAATAGGGAGACAGTACAGTTGATACACATGTGAGTTTGATTTTTTTTACTTAAGAGTATATTCTGAAATCATGTCCATTTACCTATAAAAGCTTCAATGCAACCCTTCTTTATAGCTGAGTAGTACTCCAGTATATAAAAATACCACATCTTTTGTATCCATTCTTTATTTGAAGGGCATTTGGGTTGTTTTTGAGCTTTGACCATTATAAATTGTGTTGCTATAAACATGAGTGCACATATATCACTGTGGTATGATGTTTTCAATTCTTCTGGAAAAATGCCCAGAAGCAGGATAGCTGGGTCAAGTGAAACCTCTAACCCTAGCTTTTTGAGGAATCTCCACACAAATTTCCATGATGGTTGCACCAATCTACACTCCCACTAGTAGTGCAGAAGAGTTCCTTTTCCCCACAGCCTCTCCAGTATTTGTTATTGGTTGATTTGCTGATCTTGGCCATTCTTTCTGGACTGAGATGGAATTTCAGTGTTGTTCTAATTTGCATTTCTCAAATAACAAACAATACTGAACATTTTTTCATATATTTATTTGCCATTTGTATTTATTCACCTGAGAAGTATGTACTCATCTCAGATGCCCATTTTTGGATTGGGTCTTTGAATTTTGAATTTTGGGGATCTGATTTTTTAAAATTCTTTATACGGTCTAGATAGAAGTCCTCTGTCTGAGGGACAGTTGAGTAAGTTTTTTTCCCAATTCATGGGTTTTCTTTTCACTATGTTGGAGATTTCTTTTTACATGCAAAAACTTTTAAATAAAATGAGATCCCAGTTGTTGATTCTGGGAAGTATTTCCCATGCAGTTTGATTTTGTTCATTAACATTTTGCCTACCCTCATGTCAAAGCAGGTAGATTTCTACCTACTTTGTCTTCCAGCAGATTTAGTGTTTCTGTTTTAGTATTTAGATCTTTGATCCATTTTGACTTTAGTTTAGTCCATAGTAATAGACATAGGTCTAGTTTTAGTTTTCAGCATATGGGAAGTCAGTTTTTCCAGCACCACTTATTAAAGACACTATCTTTCTTCCAGTGAACATGTTGGCCCCATTATCAAGATACGGTGATTGAGTGTGTTTATAGTTGTGGCTGTGTCTTCTAATCTATTCCATTGATTTTTAGGTCTGTTTTTATTCTAGAACCATACTGATTTTATCACAGTAGCTTTGTAGTATAATTTGAAGCTGGGCATTGTTATGCCTCCTGCCTTGCTTTTGTTGCCCAGAATTGCCTTTGCTATTCTAGGTCTCTTCTGGTTCTAGATGAATTTTAGGAATGATTTCTATAGATATGTGAGGTACGCTAACGGTATTTTGATTGGAAATTCATTAAAACAGTATAGCAATTTTAGGAGAATGGTCGCTTTCACAATGTTTGTTCTTCCTATCCATGAACAAGGAATGTCTTTCCATTTTCTGAAATTCACTTTGATTTGTTTTTTCAGAGTACTGTAATTTTCAATGCATAGGTCTTTTACTTCCTTTATTAGATTGATTCCTAAGTATTTTTTGATGCTATTATGAAAGGTGTAGTTTCCCTTATTTCTCGCTCAGTGAGTTTGTTGTGTACAGGAATGCTATTGATTTTTGAGTACTGACTTTGTATCCAGCTACACTGCTGAATTTGCTTATTACCCTAGAAGTCTTCTGGTGAAGTTTTTGGGGTCTTCTATGTAGAGCATCATATCATCTGCAAATAATGATAATTTCACTTCTTCTATTCCTATCCTTATTCCTTTTATTTTTCTCTCTGGTCTAATCACTCAGGCTAATGTTCCCAGAAATATATTGAATAGGAGTGGTGATAATGGACATCTTTGTCTTGTTCCTGATTTTAGGTTGAAAATTTTCAGATTTTGTCCATTTAGTAAGATGTTGGCTGTTGGTTTATCATGGATAGCTTTTATCAGATTGTGGTAAAGAACATCTATTCCAATTTTCCCTTGGGTTTTTTTTTATCATGAATGAATATTGTATTTGTCAAAAGCTTTTTTGTCATCTATTGAGATAATCTTATGATTCTGGTCTTTGGCTCTGTTGACATGGTATATTACTTTTATTGATTTTCATATGTTGAACTACCCCACATTCCTGGGACAAACCCCACTTGATCATGATGTATAATCTTCTTAATGATTTACTGTGTTCCTTTTGCCAGTATTTTATTGAGGATTTTTGCATCTATGTTCATTAGGGAGATTGGCCTATAATTCTTTTTTTTTTTTTTTTGGTTGGGTCTTTCTATGGTTTCGGTATTAGGGTAATACTTGCTTCTAGGAATGAGTTAGGGAGACTTGCTTCCCTTTCAGTTTCATTGAAGAGTTTGAAGAATGTTGGCATTAAGTATTCCTTGAATTTCTTGTAGAATTTGGCCATGAATCCATCAGAACCTGGGCTTTTGTTTGTTGGTAATATTCTAATTACACTTAAAATTTCATTAACTAAAATGGGGTTACTCAGCAGTTTTACATCTTCTTGATCTAGCTTTGGTAATTAGTATGTTTCTAGAAGTCTGTCCATTTCTTCAATGTTATTGAACCTATGAGAGTAAAGGTTTTCGAAGTAGGTATTGATGATCTCCTGTATTTCCACAGAGTCTGTAGTGATTTTACCCTTTTCATTTCTTTTTTTTTTATTTAAAGAGAAAAAAAAACATAAATGGTAAAGATAATACAGAATTTCAAAAAAAAGATAAAGAGTAAGAAATCACTAGTTGATAAATTACATATTGTCCTCTTAGAAATAGTTGTTCAAGTTACAAAATTAAAGATACAAAGTAGATATTCAAACAGTGAGACAGTAAACAGCTACAGATGCATGAATCTCTACATGTATTTCTATCCTTTCTGTATTAGAGGGAAAAACAAAACATAGCAAGACAAAACAAAACAAATTCCTATAAAAACATGAAACCAAAAAGTCGTATACAACCACAGTACAAGGTGATCTACAATGATTACTCTGTTGTTTCTTATTACCTTCAATAGAATTGTCTATATCATCAGGCATAATTGAATATAGCAGTATAATTGAATATAGCACTACATAACAATATTAGTAAAAATAAAACATTGTAGACAGTATAAAACTTCAAAGGCAGGTAATAATCAAACCAGAGTGGATATTCTAGTGAATCTTGTCATCTTCAGTGCAGTTGCCTATACTCTCAGACTTGATGCTCTCATCATACCAGCTTTGAATAAAATCCATCAATACAAAACAGCAATCTAACAAATCAGATTCAATTACAATCAGTCATGGTAAAACAGTGTAGGTTATACAAAGCTTTAGATTAAGTTAATAGGAAATTAAGGATGATTACTCTACTATATCCTGTTATTTCCAGGATAACTGTGCTCTCAAATCTAGTACAGGTAGAATGACTGGAACAGAATATAATACATCTAAGCAGAGTGGTGTGAGTAATGTGGGTTTTAAATCCTGGTGCACTATTAACAATATAGTGTATCAAGGCCATCTATGTTAGAGATTCTAGCCATCCTTCTCTGCCTCATTTTTGCTATGCTATTTTTCTGCCTGTTTGTCTAGTTTTCTCCTTCATTCTACTGCCTGCCTCACTCATTGAAGCCTTTCTGTTCCTAAAATCCTGGTATTTTTTTTCTCTCTTTCTAGAATGTCCTTCAGTATTCTCTGTAAGGTTGGATTGTGGTCACAAACTCCCCCAGTTCCTCTTTGTCAAGGAAGCATCTATTAATTTCTAGTGACAGCTTTGCAGGTACATCAGTCTGGGGTGGAGGTTATTTTCTTTCTTTGGAATACTTTGGAATACTTTGCTCCAAGCTCTTCTTGATCTGATGGTCTGTGTGAAGAAGTCTTCCATGATCTTGATGGGCTTACCTTTATAGGTAATCTGTTTCTTTTCTCTGATGGCTTTTAATAGTCTATTTTTATATTGAATTTCTGGTCTCTTGATTATTATATGTCTGGGTGTAGATCCGTTTTGGTTGTAGGTGGCTGGAGTTCTGTATGCCTCACATAACTGATGTTCCAAGTTTGGGAAGTTTTCCTTAATTATTTCCTTGAATAGCCTTTGTAATTCACCTGTATGTATTCCTGCTTCTTCATTCGCATTTCTTATTCTTAAATTGTAGATTCTCTTGTCATCTTCTAGCCTTTGTATTGTTTCTGCCCATTTCCTTGTTATTTTTAAGAGATGTTTCCTTTCATGATCACACATTGCAAACTTGTCTTCGAGTTTTGATAGTCTATACTTAGTTTTTTTTTTAAAAGGCATTTTGCCAGCTTTCAGTGGAGTTTTTAATTTCCTGGTAGTCTCTTTGAATCTGCTTCATGTATTCTATATTTGCTTTACATTCTTTATCGAATGTTTCTCTCCTTTTTTTGTGTTCCTCCCTTCTTCCATCTGTATCTTCCTGAGAGATGCTTCCTGAGAGCATTTCTTTTATTAGTCTACTCATATCTTGCTTTTCCTGATTTAATATTTCAGTTTTGAGCTCATCTACAAGGTCCCAAAGAGATCTCTTAATGTCCATTGAAGCCATGTCTGATGTTGAGTGTTTGCCACCCTCAGTCTCCCTTGTTTTTCCTTCTCCTGGATCAATGCTCTCAGGGTTCTGGGCTGGGGGCCTCCTCCTGCCTCTCTCTCCTGCCATGGCCCTGGCTTCCTCCACACAGGTTACAGTGCAGGTCCCAGCCCCCTTCCCTGTTGGCCACGTTTCCTCCAAAGCACACTGATGAGAAACCTCCACCCTGTCCTGACTGCTCTTGTCACTGAGGTGTAAACAGGCTTCGTATGCCTGCCCCTCCCCACCCAGCCAGCCAAACCTCAGGGGCCTTCACCTGGTTAGTGCATGCTAGGGACAGAGAATCTATTTGGGACGGCTCATTGGGTCCCAGCCAGGGGTGCGGCCCAGTCCAAGCAAATCCCACGAATCTGCTCTGGGGAGGGAGCAATCAACTGAAGTCACTGTGGCTCCCAGTTCAGGCTCCTCCTGCCTGATTCCAACATGTTGCCCATTTGGTCATGCCCATCCCATGGGGGGCGGGTGTCTCATTCCCAGCATTGACTGTGGATTAATGAAGGTTCCTTCGGTTGCTCTGCTCTCCGTTGGGTTCACCAACCCCTGACTTCAGCAGTGGCTGTGGCTCCTGTGAGTGGCAGTGAGAACAAGTTTGGGCGGCTTTGCCGGCCGGCGCAAATTTGTGAATTCAGGCTGGCGCAAACTTGGAGGGTTGCAGTGAAAATGCCTTGTCCAGTAATTTTAGCTGTTCCAATTGTAGCCCTGAGACTACATGTTTGACAAGCTTTTTACATTTTAATTTCTTCCTGTGTCAAGAGGATCCATCTCCCTCTGTCTGGGTCTCTCCAGGATGTTTTATTCTGGCATATGAGTTGTTTCTCCCGGGAGGCTTTGTATTTTGTTGCTCACTGATCAGCCATCTTTAGCTCCTCGTCTTTTCATTTCTTACTGAGTAAATTTCAGTTTTCTTTCCTCTTTTTGATAAGGTTGGATAAAGGTTTATCAATTTTATTTCTTCTTTCAAAGAACCAACTCTTTGATTCAATAATTCTTTGTATTGTTTTCTTAGTCTCTATTGCATTGATTCCTGCTCTGACCTTTATAATTTCCTCCCATCTTTGGGCTTGACTTGCTCTTCTTTTTCTAGAAGTTTGAGGTGTAGTATTAGTTTATTTATTTGTGTTCATTTCATTTTCTGATGTAGGAATTCACTATTATAAATTTCCCTCTGAGGACTGCTTTCATTGTGTCCCACAGATGCTAGTAAATTGTGTTTGCATTTTCATTCAATTTTATATATTGTCTAATTTCTTCTGTGACTCATTGGTTGTTTAGGAGAGGGTTACATAATTTCCTTGTGTTTATGGTGTTCTTATGGGTTTTTTTGGTCATTACTTTCAAATTTTATCTCACTATGATCAAATAATATGCATGGGATTATTTCAATTCTTTTGCATTTACTTAAGCATGTTCTGTTAGCTAGTATATGGTCTATTTTAGAGAATGACCCATGTGCAGCTAAAAAGAATGTGTATTCTGATGTTGTTGGGTGGAACACTCAGTACACATCTATTAGGTCCATTTGTTCACAAGTTTGATTCAGTTCTGTTATTTCTTTGCTGATTTTTTGTCTAGTTGATCTATCACTTTGTGACAGTTGGGTATTGAGGTTCCCAACTTTTTTCTGGGTTTATGTCACATGGAATATTGTTTTCCATCCTTTGACATTTAGTCTATGAATTTCCTTTTGAGTTAAATGTGTTTCTTATATACAGCATATTGCTGGATTTTGTTTCTTAATCTGTTTCTTTTGATTGGTGAGTTGAGGCCATTTACATTGATAGGTATAACTGATATGTACTGAATTACCTTTGTCATGTTATCTTTCTGTTGTTGGTTTTCTACTTTTTCCCCCCTCTGTTTAATTGTTTGCCTTGCTTGGTGGTTTCCTTCTGCTGTTGTTCTTGGAATTGTAGTCATCTTTATCTCTTCCTAGAGTATCTTTCAGTATTCTTTGTAGTGTTGGTTTGGTGGTCATGAATTTTTTCAGTTGTCATTTGTCATGGAAGTATCTTACTTCCCCATCAACTTTCAAAGATAATTTTGCAGAGTACATCAATCTGGATTGGAAGTTGTTTTCTTTCAGGGCTTGAAATACTTCACTCTAAGCTCTTCTTGAGCTGAAGGTTTGTGTTGAGAAGTCTGCCATGATTCTGATAGGTTTTCCTTCATAGGTGATCTGTTTCTTTTCTCTGACAGAATCTAGTATTCTGTTCTTGTGCTGAATTTCTGGGATCTTAATTACTATATGTTTGGGTGAAGATTTATTATAGTTATGGCTAATTGAGGTTCTATATGCCTCTCTTATCTATATATCAGGTTATTTTCCCATGCTTGGGAAACTTTCTGTTATTTGTGTAAATAGTCTTCTTATGTAATTTGTGTTGACCCCTGCCTTTTCATTGACACATATCAATCTTATATTGTTTCTCTTTGCATCATCTTGCAGCTGTTGAATTGTTATTTCCTGGTTCCTTGTTATTTTTAAAACTTCTTTCATGATCATAAGCCTCTATCCTGTTTTCAAGGTCTGAGAGTCTGTCTTCAGCTTCATTCAAGTGGTGTCTCAGTTTTCAGTGGAGTTTTTAATTTTCTGAATATCTTTTTGAATCTGTTTCATGCATTCTAATTCTGTCTTATGTTGTTCACTCAAGGTTTCCATCATTTTCTTATGTTCTATTTTTTATCTACATCTTCTTTAGATACACTCAACATTTCTTTCATAATGTTTGTCATTTGTTTTACCTGACAGATTATTTCTGTTCTGATTTCCTCTAGAGCTTCATGGAGTTTTTTCTTTACTTCAATTGCTTATCATTTCAGAAAGTTCAGTTAGGCGATTTCTAACGTTTTTCATTTCAGTGTCTCCTAGGTTTGTTCTCAGTGAGCTGGGGGTCTGAGGTTGCATCTTGCTCTTTCATTTTGTCATTTTCCTCTGGGACCTGTGTGGCTGGCCAGCCACCCTCCTAATGGATTGCACTGGGATACTGGACTGGGCAGAGCTTCGATCCTCCAATACCCACATGGCTAGCTGGGGTGCACCCTTGAACTATTGTGCCAGGGCCTTGTGCTTGATAGGCAGAGCTCGAAATCTCCAAGAGCCATTGGCTAAGCTGGACATTCCCTGATGGATGGCTCTTGGGCTCTGGGCTGGGAAGGGCTCGGTACTTCTGGGACCTGTTTGTCCTGTGGCTTAATCCCAGTTGACAGTGTGGAGCAGTGGCTCTTCATCCTGCCCAGCTCAACCATGTTTTTTGGGAGTCACAGGTTGGGGAAACAGTGACTGACTGTTGCCTAGCTGCAAAGATTCTGCATCATCACCTCGGCTAGCCCTATTTATATTGTTTAGGGATAAAGAAATGGCCTAGCCAGCTCTGTACATGGAGATAGGGCCAGGTTTAGCCAAAATGGAGATAATTGCTCCTTATTCAAGGAGGGTTTTCCAGGTGGTCCTCCACAGCAAATTTCAGAAACTGAAGTGTAATAAAGTACCTTGGGTCCAAAGTGGGAGGTATGAGGATATCACACAGAATAATAGGAAGATAAAAGCTGCAAGCCTCAGCACAACTTAGGCCAGGGATCTGAACATTTCTACAGGTCTCATACTTTGTCTTTGCCTCTTCCTGAAGGTTCACTTCCATGGGGTAGCAAGCTAATAGCCAAAGATCCTAAGTTTCCCATCTGATAGTTTTGCCTGTACTGTCCCCATGGAGAAACTTCCTTAGATTCAGTTTGAAAAACCCCAAGGAAGTTCTCTGACTGACACATTAGTGTCAGCCAGCTCCAGCAAGAGGCCTTAGTTACACAGGAGAGGCAGGTCAGCTGGGAGGACCCCAAAGCCCTGACTACACCACAGATTTGATGACTCTTACTCAGATAACTTCTGTGGCAGAGGCACTAGGCTAAGCCAGAACTCACCATGACAGAAACAGTGAGGGCCTGAAAGCAGCACCAAGACTTGCTTGATGAAGATCCTGAGTCCCCCGCCCTGTCCCTGAGGGCACACGAAGACACCATCTTATGAAGGGACAAAGCTCAAAAACATGATCACTTCCTGAAATTAGGGCTGTTATAAACCAAAAGAAACCTAGGACATTATGAACCTAGGATATTATGAACTGATGAATTAGACTTTCCCCTCCGAGGGCATTTCCTCCTTCCTTATGAGCAAAAATAGGTCTGTCATACAGAAAGGGAAGGCTGTTTTCTCTGCACAAAGAAGTGCAGGACAAATCAGTTGTGGTCATGCAGCACAAGCAAGAAAACTTTGTGTTTTTCATACTCCACCCTGAGCAATAGATCCAGCATAAAACAGGACTTGGTGGCTTCCTTAGACATCATGGAGTGAAAACGGTGGTGAACAGAGCCTACCATATCTATTCTGGAGACAGAAAAGGGAACCAAGGCAGGAAGTATACCAGCTCTTGTCTAAAATTTACCTCACTTTTATATGGAATAATTTCCATCCAGTTCAAACATTGGATCCTTTTGAGCCATGGAGCAGGTGGATGGCCAGCCAGAGACATGCATAATAGTTTAGTACATAGTAATTTTATTATTTCAGAGAATGGCTGAGGCAAAGACGAAAAGTGAGTTACTGGGTCAATCTCAGGGACTCGTGCTTTGGGGACCTCAGATTTTTGCAAAGACTGAAGAACAGATCTTGACTTAAAAGCTATTTAAAATGCAATGCCATTCCTTTAATAGCTTATCAAACCTAACAGCGAGTGACTTAATTGAACATGCTGTACATATATCCCACACCTCATTCACAGGCTGGGAGCAAACATTGGGTTTTGTTGACTTACGGCTGGCTCTGGTACAGTGTTCCTTATTCAGATTCTGTATCTTCAAATTTGCCTGAAATATATTTGCGATCCCCAAATCAATACTCACAACACTTCTATGGCCATTTGGAAGTGAAAAATTTGAGTGACCCAGAGCCCACATCCCCAGCTGAGGTCAAAGAAGATGCTGCTGGCCAACCTGCTTCCATTCTCCTCCCATAATGGGTGTCCTTTTGGCCGGTCCACCTCATGCCTCTGTCTTCCCATTTTTGATGTTTATAATGGCCCACAAGCTCAGGGACGCAGCACTACCTAGCACCAGATAGTGCTTTGCAGAGCAAGAAGTCTGTGAGACGCCTCCTGAAGAAACACCGGATTAGTGTTGTTCAGGCCTAAACTGACGGTGTTGTTGAGCACTGGACCAGTGTTAATGAATCAACCATATATATTAAACAAGATTTTTTTTTTTAGGGTTAAGGATATAGTTCAGCAGCACAAGTACCTGCCTGGCAAGCATAAGGTCCTGAGTTTGATTCTTGGTACACACAAACAAACAACAGATTTTTTTAAAAACAGAAATGTACACAAATCACAGTTATGATTGAAGAATCGATAAGAACGTGATTAGAAGCCCTCAGGAGCCTAACCTTGCAGTTTCCCTAGCAGGAATGGTATTTGCTACTTCAGTGTTTCGAGTGGTTTACAGGAACTAACTGTGGCACAGCTGAGAAGCATGCACGTATGTATGGAGAAGAGTGTGGCACTTTGGTTAGCCACACAGCAGTGAGCCGTTACACCATCAGGACAGGACTGCAGCAGGGACGTTTCAGTCTCTGATCATTATTCATGGCACAGTGAAACCTCGGCTGTGGTTTATCTGTGGGCTGCCACTCCCATGTTTGCACACCTCTGAAAATCAGCAACTTCTTTCAAAATTCAGAGCTCTGTCCTTGCCCTTTCCCTCCTCCAAGCTACTTCAGAGGAACCCAGCACAGCAGCAGCTGCCACAGCGACCCTGGAAGGCCAGCAGCCCCATGGACATGGCCCCACAGAGTTACTAAGACGGTAAGAAAGCATTCCTCAGGCCGGTGCTCCAGTGTCACCAGCCGCTCAGCTTACATGATCAGGAGTAATGGAAAACAGAGAGTATTTGCATAGGGGTGGCTCTAGGGGGACGTCTTAGTCTGTGTTCTGTTGCTATACAACGGAATACTACAGACCGAGTAATTTACTTAATGGCTGGTGCTTATCGGCTCACAGTTCTGCAAGCTGGGAAACCCGAGAGCCTGTGCCGGTGTCTGCCCCACACCTGGCAAAGCCCTCTTGCTTCATGGTAACTTCACCTCACATCACCTGGCAAGATAGCAGAGGTACACTTGCTCAGGTCTCTCTTCCTCTTCTTATAAAGCCACTAATGCCATGGTGGGGGCCCCACCTTTTTGGCCTCCTCTACTCCTAATTACCTCCCATGTACTCACTGTGCTTAAACTTGGGGAATACATTTCCAACACATGAATGTTGGTGGGGGCATGCGGCGCCCTTTTCTGTCCATGCCGTGTCCTAGTCCATCCATGCCTTGTGACAATTGCTTCCCCAGGAAAAGGACACCGCATGTGGGAATTGGGCGCGGGGATCTTGGAATGTTTTGTACTGATAATTGTAATATATGTAGTTCACATGTGTATGTTTTTATGTAATGCTCAATATGGAGTCGAGGGTGGAGACTCCAGGGGGGTTGCTGGAGGCCCTCTAGATAACCCCTTTGTGAGGACTGGTTGTGAAATTTTACCTTCTGTGAGTAGTATGAGAGAGTTTATACAGAGGA